>PVKZ01003190.1:0-151693 GCA_004027375.1 Macroglossus sobrinus
CACTTCTCTTGGGTCCAGATTATCACAAATCTCTAGCTTGTGCATCAACCCTTCATCCACCGGCTGTCGTAGCCAAATGCTTGGGCTCCAGGAGCCGAGTCAATGGAGTGTATGCAGAAACAGGCCGAAACGGGCCAGATCGGGCCAGAAAGAGATGCTCGTAGAACGGCAGGCCTTGAAGACTTACGGATGCTTTTCTCTTGAGTCCCCGTTCAGGCCTTGAAATCCCACAGGCAAGGAATTCTTCCTTATCTGTCCCAAAATAGAGTAGGAGAGTATGGACTGAGTAAAACAATGAATGAACTACTGACGCACAAAATAACATGGGTGAATCTCAGGAACACTGTGCTGAGTGAAAGAAGCCAGATTCAGCAGAGTACGTCCTGTAGAGTCCATTTATAAGCCTTCAGGCCAACCGCACAAACCTATTGTGGTAAAAATCAGAATATGGATGTTTCACTGTGGGGGTAAGTGTTGGCGGGAAAGAATCTGTCAGGAGAGAGAACTTTCTGGGGAAGGTCAAGTACTCACTCAAACTCATTAAACTGTGTACTTAAAATCCACGCATTCCACAATAAGGATATTAGTCTTTGCTTTTTAAAATGAGATCTAGCAAATCAATACAAGTTCTAGTGTTGTTTTCCCCATATCTACATGAAGTCTCTCATTTTCACTGGATTTCTCTCATTTTAAGGATAAAGCGCCCAGTGCTTAGGTGTGGCCTCTGCTGCCATTCTTTCTGTGCCCTGATGCTGGTTTTACCACTTTCTGACTTTGTGTGACTTTGGACAAGTTGCCTAAGCATTCTAAATTTGAGGCAGTTTTATCAAAAAACAAAACAAAAAAGAAAAACAATAATCATTATCATCTTAAATACCTAGAATTATTGTGAAGACTAAATAAAGGAGGCAATGCATAGAGAAGCCTTGATCTCAAGGATTTGTGTCTATTAAGCAAAGGTCAGGGTGGATGCTAAACATCTTACAACGCAAGGGACAGGCCCCCCAACAAAGAATCACCCAGTTCACGATATCAGTCGCGTCCAGGATGAGGAAGGCTGGCGTAGGAGGAGAGAGCTTGGATTTTGCTGAGTTTACGACCTGCTTTTGCAGCTTTACTAAAAATACATATGCGGCCTGAAACTGCTGTGATTTACATACGCTATCCTACAGCATCTCTGTGGTGGAGATTTGTGGCTTTTTTCTACCTCTAAATATTGAAGATTAGCGACAACTAAATATTTTTTTAAAAAAACATGACCAAAGTGTCTTAGGTCAATTTGCATAACCTACTACAAATGATCCTTTACCCTTCTGAACTATGCCATGCTCTGGTTTACAGTCATTGCTTCCAATGGCCAAAAGCAGAAAAGCGGGGGGAAGTCAAAAGTGAGGTCACATCCTGTTAAGCAGTGACCGGACTTGGTACTCTCCCCAGGATTCCACTATAAATGCTGCAAGGTTGCATTTTCTTATTTCACAGAGCCCTAAATTAAACATAAAAATAATTCCGAGTTCTGTATTTAACGTTAATCTGATTATCTTCAAAGTATCATACCGATCTCTTAAATTAAACAGATATTTTATCAACTGGGGTTCCTACTAATTATGTTGTTGCTTTTATTAAAAATTACTCACAGTTGCATCTGTTCCAGTGTCTGTAAAACAATGAAAAGGTATTCTCGCATGCTTTTATTTTTAGCATGAACCGTGTGACAAAGAGAATGCATGAACGTGTCCTATTAAAAATAAGCATTTTACCTCAAAAAGGCAAATTTATGGATTCTGTAAATCTAGATCTAAGCACATCAAGTCCTTTAAACTCGATGACTGACTCACGATCTGTGTGAAAACCACCCATCAAAGCCATAGACCTAATTTAATTATTTACAAGTCTGTTTCTTCCTAGCAGCCAATCTAGGCACTTATTTCTCCTTCTTTATTTTGTAGAAAAGTGTTAATATTAAGCAACAGAACTGACGCTCATTAATGGTGAATATGGAAGACTAGCAAGCTCCGGAGGTTCTTAGGAATAACCTAGATTTGTTCTTTCACTGTAAAGGCAGGGAAATTGAGGCTCAGAGAAGGGACATGTGTTGGAACCAGCAAGACAGCGAATTCATGGTCAACCCACAAATATCCAAGGTAGGCAAATTCCAAGATGGCTCCCAAAGAGCCATACTCCTGTCTCATCCTCTGCCCTGTGAACATGGCATGATATCATTCCCTTAATTAGGTTATGTTATATGGCAAAGGTAAAAGGATTCTTGTAGATATAATTAACAAGTAATTGGTTGATTTAAGTTAATCGAAAGGACCTACTAAGGCAAGCTTTTTCAAAGTGGGTAGAAAGATCAGCTACTCAAAGCAGTAGACATTCTCTTGTTGGCCTTGAAGAAGAAACCAGCCATAATATGGAGGAGGCTACACGCAGGGACAGTGGGTGGAGCTGCCAGTTTAGTCCTAGGGTCACAAGGAACTAAACTCTTCCACCAACCACTGGGCTTGGAGGAGGACCCTGAACTTCAGGTAAGATCACAGCCACGGGCATCACCTTGATTTCAGCTAGCAAGGGCCTGAGCAGAGAGAGGGCCTAGTGAAGGTGCACCCCCAGACTCCCAACTCGTGGACACTAAATTGGTTTTATAAGCATTATTTGTGGCAAGTAACACATCCTAGAAAACAATACAATAACCTTGTTCTAGGAGTTTCCTATACTTAGAACTGCCTCTCTGACTCATTAGCTTCTTTGATTGGGATGGGATGGATATTTCAGGACACAAATTAAAAAGCCAAAGGGCTCCTCAGGCCTTTACCCCTCCTCTTAGGAGGCCCTGTTGTGTAACAGTCTGCGTCTGTGTAGTTTGCACCCTCCCTCCTCAGAACCCTCCCTGGAGGGACGTGGGAGCGCCCCCTAAAGGGAGGTGGGAGCCCCAGCGGCCCTCAGGCCTGGTGTGGACTCTGCCCCTCTGTTCTATGCAGCATCCAGGAGGATATAAAGTGCGATGAATTAAAATAACCGAATATATTTTAACTCGTGAATTTATACTGATTCTAAAGACAAAATCAAACCCCCCAAGTCCTAATTTTTCATCTTTGCAGCATTTTAGAGCACCTATTCGCTATTTTAAGAATACTAAGTAAAAAAAAAAAAAAAAAAAAAAAAAGAGGAAGAAGGAGAAGGAGGAGGCATTTGTTCTGCCTCTCCTGGCTGGACTGGACCTCAGGGTAACCAAATAGCTGATGAGGAAATTTCTATTTATAAAATATTTCACCTGCTGTGTAAAGAAAGAATTGTTACTAGTTCAAACTGGATGTGCCCAATCCTTTGAAAGGCCAAAACCTCAAAACATCACAGTTTGGAGTAAGAAACGGTTTTTTGATAAAGTGCCAGCTAAGAAGATGGGAGGCCTGGTGGTGCCCCAAATTTATCTGACTCGGGTGCAGAAATCAAGCTACTTCTCTGTCAATGGAAGGGGAAATTGGAGGAGCTGTTTCTGTAAAAATTCAAGCCGAAAGCAGAATTCTTCTCATGATTAGCAGGTCCATATGCAAGACTAAGCAGAAGCTATTTGCATGAAGGCCCTGGGGACCTAGCAGGTGGGAACAACAGAGAGGGAGACCAGCGTTTCACTCTGTTGCAGAAGGACAGAATTCACACATCGCTGTATTAAAAGCTCCAGTCAATTAATGGAGTAGACGATGACCCTCGGTGGCTATTAACGTAAGGAAGAGAGTCAGAAAGCCAACAATGCGTGCCACCTGAGCCTCGGAGCAGCACCTATAAAGTCGTTTTGCCAAAAATCAAATCTGCAGAGAAAGAAGCCTGCAGAGACCTAACTACCAATTGGCAGCAAATACCGCAGGCACAGGAAGGCGTTCAAGCCACCACGGAGATGCAGTAATCAAAACTCCCACAGTGGGGAACGTGATGTCGTAAATGACATGAATTTCTTAAAAATACATTTCAAGTAATGAAAGTAGAGATGGTAGAAGAATGCACAGATTAAAAGAAACCTAAGAGACAGATCAGTAATTGTAGTGTGTAAATCTTACTTCAACCTTGATCTGAAGGAACTGTGGGGACAAATACATACACATATAGGGTATATTTACGATCCAATTGGGGAAATTTGAACACCGACTGGATATTTTATGATATTAGGAAATAGAAATTATTGCCATGTTTCTCTCTACCTCCTTTTTCCTATTGAATCAAACAATCCTATTTAACAATCTTATAGCACCATGCCCTGCTCTGCCAAGGCATTTGTAATGGTAGTAATTGCATTTAATTTGGTTGAAGATTTTATTGCTGTGTACCCCTGATAGGGAACGGGGGTGGTTTTGTTCCTGCCCTTACTCATAAGAAATGGGCTTTAAAAAAAAAAAACTAAAGTGCCAGAGGAGTGGAATAAATAAAATATTCAAGGACATCCAACCCATTGCTGCTAGGTAATTTATGTGTCAAGTGACATTGAAGACCATCCACCAATAAGAAAAAGAAGGAATGGAGAGAGAAAATGATAAGGCTGATAGCGCATCTTTTACATGAGTCTTAAGGATAGATAGACCACACTGGTGCGGTCTCACCAGGCTCCTTGCTTGCTCCAGGCTTTGTACCCAGCAGAGAGTCGGTGACAGCCTAAGAGGTTCCCAAGAGCCTGTGTCCAGCTGCAGTGGCCCCGTTAGGCCCTGCATGGAACAAGCCCACAAACCCCCAATGACGAGTCAGCAGCAGAGAGCTGGGTCTCCCTTATTTTTCTTGTTCTTGCTTGGAAGGAAATAGAAATAGGCTGGAGAGTGGAGAAGGAGAGGGCTTATTAATGTTCTCATCGAAAAGTATTTCCTTTAAGCGGAACTAAAATTCGAGCCTCTCTCATCGACTTTATTTATTATCCCTCATGGGCAATATATCCTCTAAATTCAGAGAATTTCCGTGCAAATCCGGACCTCTGATGATATTCTGTCATCTCTGCAGAAAGAATATGAGTTTCTCTACGTACATCGTGTGGATTTTGAGCAGTTTCTATGAGCAAAGTTATGTAATTACGGACGAAACCACTCTGGGTCTTTAACTTGAGGGAGTTTCACTTTAATAACTTAATTTGGAAAATAAGTCCCTCATTTTTTAATGAATGAGGAAAGAATGAATCTAAAACATTGATGTTCGATTTTTACTAGATGCCGCAAATCCATAATCAAACCCAGATGATCCGTTTCCTATGTTTTGAGCAGACGTAGGTCTAGTACACAAATTTTAAGAGAAACATTTTTTGACATATCTCTATAAAAGGTAGATTACAAGGGATGGGATGGGGTGAGGGGAAAAGACCATATCGATAGGAAGGTTTTTATTCTCTGTTTTTCTGGAAAAAATAAAAGCAGAGAAACAACAATAATTAATGGGGAAAAAAGTCAAAATATTATCATGCGTTCAGGACCTATCCCTTGTAGGGTCCTGTAATACCTCTACCTACCATCCTGTCCAATAAAATCCACTGCTTTCAGGCTTCTGAAAATTGGGCATGCCTTATGGTCCACGTTATTTGGGAGGGTATTCTGTTTTAAAGCATTGAAAGCTGATAAAATTAACCCATCAAATTGGTCATCTTTTTAACAAGATAATATTTAGCAACGCCAACGATATAAAAAATGAGAACTTTCATACACCACTAATGCTAGTGACAATTGGCAGCACCTTCTGAAAAATCTATTGATGTGTATCAAATGCTTTAAAACAGTCTCAACCTTTAATCACTTACTCCACGTGTAAGAATTTATTCTTATTAACCATGAGACAGGAAAACAAAGGCTCATGTATGTGCGAAGATGTTGAACTGACATGACAAAGAAAAGGGATCGATGTGGATGTGTGCATGTGATGTCATGTCATACCACCATGAAAATAAAAATGTCCTCAAGGAATATTTATTGGCATGGGGAAATAATTCTTATATAATAATAAAATAAAAGCAGAACTCAAAATACAATGTAATCTCTATAAATTAATGTTATATATGTAGAGAAAGAATTTAAAACATACTTATATATCTATAAAAAGTTTTCCAGGAAATTAATAGCAGTATTGTCTGGGGGATATAGGTATTTTTTTTTCATATTGTTCTTTTATTTTATTCCAGCATTTTCTACAATGAGCTTTGATTTCTTTTTATAATCAGAGCCAAAAATAAAAATTATAAAAGGAAAACTTGAAATTACTACATGGAATATATAACTCTATTAATGAGAAAGCTAACTTAATAATAACGTTGTAATAATGAGAAAACTAACTTAAAACAGAGTACCTCGTTTTTAACTATTGTAGATAATTGGAATCCTTTTTATATGTGTTTGTTTATCTGCCACCTACTTACCAAAGAGATTTCAGGCATTTAATTGGGAATTCACTAGAGGTAGGCTTATTTCTAGGCACGATTTCTGAATTTCAGCTAAACTCAAAAGTGGAAAAAGCTCTCAGGCATATAATTTGCCTGCAATGTACTAGTTCCCAAGGTCCCAAGCCAGAAGGCAATAGTATTTTAATTAACAGATTGTAAAAAAAATTAAAAAAATAAAAATAAATAAAATAAATACTAGTGGTCTAATACAAGTCTTGTTAATTAATCAAAACCACAGTGAATCAGTATTTATCCATCTATTCCTCCATTCATCCGCTTATTCAACACGCATTAGTTGAGCACCTACTATGCGCCAGGCAGTGTACTGTGACCCTAAGAACATAATTATCCCAGCGCTCAAGAAATCACTATGCTAATGCTGTGTAAGAGGCTGGGAAGTATAAAGAAGATAAATAAAATAAACCCGCCCTGACCTGCTAATAGTTGTTTTTATGAGCCAATAAATGTACTGAGTAAAAGGAGGAAGTTAGCGGTGGGTGGTTGAGACCTAGCTATAGACCTCCAAAAAAAAAAAATCTGGATTTATAAGCAGTTGCATGAGGAACATTAACCAAGAAACCTTCAATCATGTCGTCAACCAAAATACCACTGATTTAAAACAGATCAGATTATAAGTTCCCCATGATGACGTTAAGTCTTATCAGAAACGATGCTGCACAGACGGCTAAAAGTCACATTTACAACTGCCTGAGAGCTTTGAGTGATGCTGAAACCCAGGCCCGGTCTAGCCAAAAGGCACTAGGGCAAGCAGTCCGAAAGCGATCTACAAATGATGGACTGAGGCACAGCTGTCGTGGAAAAAGCTTCTGATTGCACGTAGCCACAATGTGAAAAAAAGCTTCTGATTGCATGTAGCCACGATCAGACCCTTTGACTCGATACAAGTCTGAGCCAAACAGCAACTGCTGTCAAAGTAATCCACACGATATCAAGTGAATAAGAGCAGGTGCCAGGGCAAATACTGATGGAATAAATCCTCAGTGTGAGAAAGGAAGGAGGGAGGGAGGAAGGCGAGGCTAAAGAAAAGTATGCAAAAGAAAATCAAACACTGATTTTTTCCCCCAGATCGCTAGTTAGATGCCGTTTCTGAAAGTTTCAACTATCGAACCCTAAAAGTGTTCTCTGGAAGGTGACCATTGCTTTGCCGATGCCCTAAAGATGTGCTGCTTCTGCCGCTGACCAGCCCTGAGTGGCGGTCATCCGAACGTGCAAGGCCACCCTGCTGCCTCACGCGCACCTGTCCCCCCGACCCTAGCCTGGGGCGGAGGGGGTTCTCAAACTATGGACCCGAGACCACCAGCAGCAGCTGCACCTGAGTTTGCTGAAGTGCATAATTTCAAGCTCCACGTCGGAGGTGCTAAATCAGAAACTCTGGGGGTGGGTTCCCAGGGATCTTTAAACAGCCCCCTCAGGTGACCGCGAGGCTCTGAAAGTGTGAGAACCACTGGCCTAGACCACCCACATTCCTGGGATTTTCGCTGGGTTGATGATGGGCAGAGGTCATCATTATCTTCAGGTTGTCACCGGGATACAGAAAGACCCCGTGGGAGGGGACGAGTCACATGCCTGCGCCAACCGTGGCTTAGAGGTCGCTTGCCATGTGCTTAGTGACGTAGCAGCAACTCAGGTCCTGGGCTAGGGTCCCTGAAATTCTCATACAGGCCCAGAGATTAAGAATCAGTCTGTGTGTTTATCACTGGGAGAGATAAAAGGTACAATGTGAGCATGTGAGAGCATCGTGGATAATTTGCTGATTCCTAGTGAGGAAGGTACAAAGTGAATTCAGAAAAAAAGAATCGTATGGATCCACCAGTGTTATTATGTAATAGCCATATACAATAGATTATGATAAATAGATAAATAGATAGATAGATAATAGATAGATAATAGATAGATGAAAGAAAGAAAGAAAGAAAGAAAGAAAGAGAGAGAGAGAGAGAGAAAGAAAGAAAGAAAGAGAGAGAGAGAGAGAGAGAGAAAGAAAGAAAGAAAGAAAGAAAGAAAGAAAGAAAAAAAGAAAGAAAGAAAGAAAAAATGTATGTATGCTCAACTTCACTAGTTTTGCACGAAGACATCTAAACAAAAAGATTAAAAATAAATGCATATCGGTGGCTGCCTATAGGCTGAGCAGGAGAGTGGGAAGAACTATGAGGATCAAATGATAAGTAAATGAATGAATGAAAAACAGAAGAGTCTTGTAAGAACTGATGATGATAATAATAATAATACAACATCAGTTGAGAAATATAAATGAATTCAAAGCTTTTAAGTATGATAAGAATGATAAGCACACACATGTACACATGTACACACATGCACACACACACAAGGCTCACAGCTGGTCACTGAGACAGCTATAATCTGAGCATCGCTTTCTGCATCATCAGTTGAACCATTAGCCCATCACCTTGATCAAGAGCTAAGCTGCCTCCTTTTAAGTGTTGTTTTTGATGACGCTTCTGCAGGTATGTATTTGTTCCTTCACTGTACTCATATCCATCTAGAGCATCATAGGATCCATAAGCAAGCAAGACTGGCACTCCTGGTCTAACAGGAAGGCCACTTCTTGACACTGGAACACCACTTCGCCATCTCCTGTTAACTACGTGTCTCCCAAGGGCAAAGGGTGGTAAAACACCCACAGAATACTTCCTGCCCATCCACGTGTCCATTAGCTTCTGCTCTGATGGTGAGACTCATGATCGGAGACCCCAGAGCTAACTTCAAGAGCTAAGACTGTCTCCGGCAAGTAGACGCGAAGATAAACAACAAAGGGACCAAACACATGGAGTCACGCCACCAGCCCTACGCCCCGTGACACACAGCGTGTCATTAAAATGCACACCAAATCGTCCTGCCCGCTAGGGAAGAAATTGGTAACCATCGTGAAAATAATCCCTTATTTCTAGAAGGCCCTTTACAGTTGAAAAAAAATGTTTTCCTGCTCTGTTTCATTTGGACGCCACCAGAGGCGAAGCAGGCCTCGTTATCCTATTTTGTATGCTGTAAATGC
Organism: Macroglossus sobrinus; assembly: GCA_004027375.1. NCBI lineage: Eukaryota > Metazoa > Chordata > Mammalia > Chiroptera > Pteropodidae > Macroglossus > Macroglossus sobrinus. Next base: position 9,435 of record PVKZ01003190.1, read on the forward strand.
GTTTAAAAGCAATCGCTATTTGAATTTTATCCTTTGCATGGTCTAAATGAGAACACAACCGTTTCTTCCCTCCAGCTTCAAGCCAAGGCTTTCCACCGGAGGCTCTATAGAAAAGCAAAACAAAGAAACAAACAAACAAAAAAACATTTCCTCTTCACCTTATTTTTTACATCCTTTTTCTCTGTCTCTCTTTCTCTCTCTCTGTTCTCACACGCATCTGCCCTAATTATTTTTTCTCCCAAGAGGTTGTTTTTATTTTTCCCTCTACTTACATTTCATAAACCATTTGGTAGACACGAATCCTCTTTTTTTCACTCCCCAACTCAGAGTTCTGATTAAGTGATGAAGAAGGTTCACAGCACACGCAGAGATGGGTGGTTCAGATTACAAACCGTTATGGCAAGCATGTCGCGAAGACATCGAACAGGGCAGGCCCGAATCACAGCACCCAAACATCGCTTCGAACCCAGGTTCGTTGGGGGACATGAGGTGGCTAGTTAGCGGTTTTCTTTGCAGCCTCATCTCTTTGGGAGACTGCTCGCCACTGAAGTTACTTACTCAGAGGTGGGCATGTCGCGAAGTTGTGCACAGACAGAAAACCCACACGGACTCCAGCTGGCAAAGGGGTGTGTGTGTGATTTATGTCCTTTGCAGCTCTGCTTCAGTGGCCCCAGACCTGGCTCGCTCACTTGTAAGGGATAGAAGCAGTACTTACTCCCCTAGAATTTTCTAGGGGACAGCCAGGTAAAACACTTAGCACATTGTCAGTCTTTTTAAATGATTTTGCCTTTTCTTTTTAAACGATTTCTCTTCGATCTTTAAGTTTTATAACATTTCCAGAATTAAGCCGTAGGTGACAAGCGATGTGTTATATTTCATGTGGTCGTGTCCCAGGCCCCCCAACTCCTAGAGCCCGCTGTCCCGCCTTCTGTTCCTCCCCCAGGTTCTGTTTTATTTCTCAGTCTCAGCTCAGACCTCCGTTTCTCAGGCAAGCCTGCTTCAACCTCCCACAGAAAACACTCACCGCTGCCTTCCAAGAAGCTGGCATTTATTACTGCACTTACAATGTTCTTTAATTGTTGGCTTTGGTGATTATTTAATCAATGTCTGTCTCCCCTGGTAAACCGTGAGCCTACAAGGGGCAATAATAGTGAAATAATACATCTGACATATCTAAGTGTCAGGCACTTGGTCCAAGTTCAGTGGCCATCTCTTGAATCAGTGAATGAATAAGATGCACATCCATTCAGACTGGCATGTTTGATATGTAAACCCCCACAGCACAAGTTAATTGCCCTCCCCCCTTTCTGTGATGAGTTACCTGTTACAGACAGAAATGCCCATGTGAGCATGTGCACGTGCACATCACACACACACACACACACACACACACACTCACCTCGTTAGGACCACAGCACACACAGAAGCTTAGAGAAGACTAAAATAGTAACGAGAAGAAGTACCAGCACGTTGCTAGCTGATGCCACAGGAGAATCACGTGGCTTGCTACTCGTGCGTGGCCTGCTGTGTGTGCTCACGTCTTTGGCTCAGCAAAATACCAACCGCTACCCACCCTCCACCTTGCAGGTGTCTCTCAGGAGTCGTTGAAACTGGGAATGCAAAACTGTAAATGCCAAGGATCAACTGTAATGTGAGAATATTTTAAACCACGGTATCTATGGCCGGTGGAATAATGAGACAATCATCTAGGTTCATTTATGAGACAAATAATTATTATCCTGATATGACAGGTCTCTCTATTGTTCTCGTTTTGAATCGCTAGTGTAATTTAGGATGTTGTTTCTCTCCTCTAGGAAGATTTCACATTCCAATAATACCTACTGGATTATACCACAAATAATCTGATCATGTGACCGTAACATTAAGCCATTGTAAGATTTTCTTTAACAACTTTATCAAGATGTTATTGAAGTAAATTGTATACATTTAAATTATACAATTTGATCAGTTTTGACATATATATGTGTATGTATGTGTGTATATATATATGTATATATATACATATATATGTATATATATATATATATATATAAAGTCATCACTACAATCAAGATAACAAATTTTTTCATCATTTCCCAAAATTTGTTCAAATCCCATCATAATCCACCCTTCTTTCCACCCCACTCTCAGTATCAACTGACCAGCCTTCTGTCCAGAGGGATTAGTTATATGTTCTAGAATTTTTATATAAATGGAATTGTACAGTATGCATGATTATTTTTGGCCTGGTTAATTTCACTCAGCATAATTATTCTGAGGTTCAGTCATGTTGCATGTATAAATAGTTCACCTTTATTACTGAGTACTGCCTATTGTATGGGTACACTATAACTTTTTTCCATTCATTGTTGATGAACATTTGAGTTGTTTATAGTTTTTGGCTATTATAAATACAGCTACTGTGAATATTTATACACAAATTTGGGTGTAACTCGCTTTTTCTTTTCTCTTGAGTAAATACTTAGTGGTGGGATAGCTTGGTCTTACAATTAGCATAAGTTTAATTTCTTAAAAAGCTATAAAACTGTTTCCCAAAGTGAATGAAACACTTTTATAGTCCCAGTGATTGTCTAAGACTTCCGGTTACTCAACTTTTTCTCTAAAATTAGATATAGCTCTTTTATTATTATTATTATTATTATTATTATTATTATTTCATCAATCTAATAGATGTGTATGGTTATCTCATTGTGGCTTTAGTTTGCATTTCTCTGTTGACTATTGTTGAGAAACTTTCCTTCGTATAAGCATCTTATATAAATGATCAACAAGTTTGTGAAGTGTCTCTTCAAAACTTTTGCTCATTTTTTCAGTTGTTTCTTTTATTATTATTTTATAAGATGTTCTTTATATAGTTTAGGTACACATCCTTTGTCAGATATTTCATTTGCAAATACTTTCCCCCAAATCAAGGTCTGCCTTTGGTTTTCTCAGTATTGTCTTTCGAAGAGTAAGAGTTTTAATTTCGATAAAGTGTAATTTTAAAAATGTGCTATTTTCTTTCTATACGTTTTTAAATATGTTTTCCACATTTTTAGAATAATGGACACATATTGGATTCTTCCTCCTTTTCTATACCAAGGACAATGACCTCAATTAACTGCTATGTTCCTCCCTCAAACCGGATACTACATCAGGCCCTGAGGCCACGGGCCTGCACATCCGGCGGAAGTGAGCCTGCTGTCTGCAGTCTGTGGTTCCATCCCCACAGAAGTTCTCCAGGCAAACACCTGGGCCTCCGACTTCTTCAAGTGAAGCATTGAATTCAATTCAGCCACCGAGCTTTGGCCATTCTGTGACTTCCTTAAGCAAAGAAGAAAAATCCAGTAACCACGTTGAAAAGTCATCTAGATATTTTTTCAACTTGCTATTTCCAGAGAAATATTTGTGGAGCCATGAGCTCCCAGCATCCGTTCGTGAGGGTGGGTATGTGTTTTGGTACATCTCCAGGCCCCTGGCACCATTCCTATTCAGTAAGTTTTTCTTTTATGATTGGCTAACATCTTCAAAGTGATTCAAACCCGTTCTGCCTGTAGAAGGTGGAAGTGTTACCGAGGTAGAGGCTGTCTCTGTAATATCAGTCCCCGCTCTTGAACCAAAGGGACAGGAGGTGCAAGCCCATGTATTTTATCTGCAAACAACACTGAAGAAATTGCCCTAGATAAGTACAATTGACATATGAAAATGAACGTTGGCAGAACTGCTTTCTGGACTTGCCAGCCATCCATCTTTTGTTCTTTTTGCTGAATCCTAACGGGATCGTGCATCTTCCAACATTTTAATACGGGGATTTTTTTTTTTTTTCACAAGAAAACAGAATGACTGGTATTTGAGACTGGCCTTTCTCTTTTACAGATGAACACAGAAATATATTTCAACAATACTTTGTTATATAAATAACTTCTGAGCACATGGACTAGTGGGAATGTCAAGGCCACGCTAGGTGTAGATTTTATGATGTCGCGTGGGAGTTATTTATAGAGTAAAAATACTCAAAAGCCGTTAGGTGTTTTTAATAAGCTTATACAGTTTCCTCATAGAAGCCTTTTATGTAAGATCTGTGTCTCTTTCTACCTCCAGGGGACTGAGTCTCTGCCTTTCCCCGTCGAGAGTGGGCTAGACGGAGTGACTCGCTTCCAAAGAGTGGAGTATGGAGAGGTAAAACCAGTGACACACAGAGAAGAAACTTGGCAGATGCCACCTTAGCCAAGTGATAAGGTCAGCATCATCAGAGATGTCTGTGGATGCCATGTGCCACCTGCTATGTGACAAGAAGGGCTCTTTATCTCTGTGCTATCCTTCCCCAACTCCACAACCTCGGGAAACACACACACACACACACACACACACACAGACCCAGGGTGAGAAACATTCTGCCAAATATAAGGCCAGTTCTCCTCTAGACTCTCACGCTCATGAAAAATATAGAAAGGCAGAAAAACTGTCGCACTCCAGGAAGGACAATGGAGACCTAACAACTAAATGCAGAGTGGATTGGATCCTGGAAGAGAGGTCATTCATGGGGGAAAAAAAAAATGGTAAATCCGAACAAAGCCTGGGTTTTAGAATTTTGTTTAAAAAAAAAAAATGGGTTTATCAGTAGGAAATTGTGCTTTTTCTATGAACTAAAACCTCCTAACCTCCGCGGGAGATGAGGCATGAGTCACCTTCCACCGCCAGTAATAAGTTTTAGCCTGCACGCTTTATTTCCACACCGAGCCTACAATAAAAATATCTTCACAGCATCGCAGTAAACACAGCATCTGGAAAACAGAAACAGGAGCCGGTGGCCTCCTGTGTCAGCACGTAGCCCGCACACCCAGAAACAGTCCTAAGAGATAAAGCGACTGGCCTTTTCCCTTGATGATTTTGAAAACAAAATAAAGGACCACAAACTGGTATGCGATGTGCCGGATACCAGACCCTCTGCTCAGAATTATCTGTCAAATGTCGAAATTAGTGCTCCCCACACCAAAAACTGAGGCTGGAGGCTTCACCAATCCATTTCACAGATTTAAAAACTGAGCTTCGGGGAGATAGAGCGACTTTCCCAAGGAAATCTGAGATTCCAACTACAATCAGACTCCACGTATGCATAACACATAGTGTGTTTACTAAGACAGTTCTCAAACGTCAGTCACTTACAGTTAGTTACTCAAAGATCCATGTACCGCCGGGACTACCATTTAATACTTAGCTAAACAACCTACTTTTTAAACATACGCTAGAATGAATACATGCATCTGTGTGTGTGTGTGCGTGTGTGTGTGTGTGTGCGTGTGTGCGTGTGTGCACGCGCACGTTTGTGTGTATGTGTGCATCTGTGTGTGTGCGCATGTGGTGTGTGTGTGTGCGCGTGTGTGTGTGTGTGTGTGTGTGTGTCTGCAGAGAGCAGCAGCCCTTTATCACAAGTCAGTGCCACGATGGGATATATTTTATCTGATGTGCTCAGAAGGGCGGAGTCAGAGCAGGAAGGGAGGAACGGGGTGGAGAAGAGGTGGGTTGATCACGTAACGGGTGACGTGTTTCTGGAGGTGAAGTGGGAGGCGAGGACAAATGGTCTTTTATGGCCACCTCGTTTCCATGACCCAGTAAGAGAGATCCACTGACAAAGCGAGAATTACGGAGCCACAGACACTCCAAGGTCTGTTATGGTCTATCGTGTCCTAACAGGCCTTGAAAGGAGGAACCCCCACAAGCCCCCCTCATGATCAGTTCCCAGTTTTAACCTCATTGGGTATATCACTCCTATTGCGTTTGCTCCCATTTCTCGAATATCTGTGGGCATTTGTGAAATCAGCACAGTGACCCAGATTCCCTACCTTTCTCAGGCTACTGAGTGTGCAGGGCATACCACAGAAATGTCACATGTCCTGGGGCCGGAACACAACTGAGCGTGTTTCCTACAGATACCGGGGCCACGTGACTGTGCTCTAGGTCCTGATAAAACAATCTTCTCTTCCTGGATCTTCTTGCCTTTCACCTCTAGCTTGTCTGGTCACCCAGCTCAGCCCCACCCACCCATCCTTTGGTCTCAGCTCAGCTGTCACTCCCTCCAGAAAGCTGTCCAGACCTCATGAATGTGGTCAGGTGCCCTTCCCCACCCCGCTGCCCACCTCCCACTCTCTCTTTCTCTCTCTCTCTCTCTCTCTCTGTCTCTCTGTCTCTCTGTCTCTCTCTCTCTCTCTCTCTCTCTCTCTCTCTCTCTCTCTAATGCCTTGGTTGATCTTATAGCAGAATCGACTTGCCACTGCCTGTTGGGACCCTGACTTTCCCACTTGCCTAGATGTCCTCCAGCATGGAGACCATGCTTCATCCCCTGTTGTTTCAACAGGTGACACAGAGCACAGTGTATAGCAAATGCCATACCTCGGTAAGGAATTGCTCTCTGTACAAATATGTGAGTAATTTGAACTTCCTTATTGTCCCCAGATTTTGGTGACACTATTTAAAAATCAGGAGTTGATCCCCAATGACTATCCATGTCTTATAAATGCGGAGACCCACCCCATGCAAAGATCTCATCACTTCGGCTTAATTCACATAGAATGGGTCTCTATTGCTCTCATGTAGCTAAAATGCGTTCATTTATGAATGTACTTAGAAGCAGAAGCAATGCCTGAACTTGGACAATGTCTTAACCCAGTGATGGTAGAATCAAAATATATCCATTTACTGCTGGTGCGTTCAGCCCTCTGCCAAGTGTTGGGGTGGATGCAGACAAATGGGGTGGTGACCTGGTTGGGGAGACATAACCAGTTCATACTAACAGAGCAAAATAGTGAAGGGTTTGAGGTGGTGTGTATAACTCAGTGCTAAATTGCCTGATGCTCAGGAGCCTAAGCATTCACGTATTTAGACATTGTGGATTCCAATGGCATTGCTGAAGGTCAATGGCATGGTGTGTGGGAGTGAATTACTTGAGCTTGTGCTGAGTCTACAATCTGGCCTCTACATCTTGGCACAGCTTCACAGTTCTCTATCTGTCTTCCCATGTACAGCAATTCTGGCAAAGGGATAAAACACGGCAAATTCAGGTAAGTCCGTGGCCAACATTGAAATGATGCTGATATAATATGTGATGGTACCTCCCTCATTTGATATTTGATATGGGAGACAGGCAATAATGCTCTCTCATGAGAGTGAACGCAGTCACCCAAACCTCAGTCATTCATGTAAATAACCCCATAGAGATGTTTGCCATGTATCACTCATACTATGAATGCTTACAATATTTTTCTTTAAATTAACTCATTTTCTAAAGCCTTAGACCTACTTTCACCTCATTCTAAGCAAAAGATTCTGGAAAATCACAGGTTTTGGTGTGCCAGTGGTATTTTTTCCTAAAGCTTATTAAAATATGCAGTGTTAGCACAAGTGTGATACCTGCACACGAGGTGATTGCAGGTGGTTCAAACAATTTGGAAAATATTAAGCCATCTATCGCCTAAACCCATCTTGTGCATAGATAGTGCAGTGATCACACGTTCAAACCACCTCTTCAGCAGTGGCCCAAAATACCCACAATATGCTCAACCTGGTAATTTATAATTTTGTTTTCTCATTAATTTGAATTGTGTGATCTGTGACACTGCCACATAGAGAAGTATGTTACTTAGCAGACGCGTAAGCCCAGCCCATTTGCGTCCGAGCAATCTCGACAAGACTGGTTATACTTTCTTCAGTGTGTGTGCCGTGAATCTTACAAAATTATATTGCACTAGATTTGATTAACAAAATTATATGTTATAGGGATACTCCAGACTCCAGAAACTTCAAGAAGTTCTGGGGCTTTATTCTTCAGAAAGACAAAGATGTTATTGAAAGTAAATGGTTGGTCGTGTCTATGTATTAATTGAATGGATAGGCCTAGAAAACAATGTTATTTGGTGCAACTATGTTTATTTTTTTAATCGTATGTGATGTTGACCAGTTTTTCCAAAGGGCTAAAGATTTCTCTGAACCTTTAAAATGCAAATAAAATTTATGGATCTTAAGGAGACTTAGTATGTGAGATTTCTCAAGTTTAATTGAGCAGAAAACCCTTCCTCCTAGGAATCAGTGTGTTTCTGGAACATGATTTGAGAAACAGCATCTACTATATAACAATATAAATAACCTTACATTATTTTCAGTTATGGAGTCTACAGGTATGGTGAATGTGCCTATCAGTAAAGAATCTGTATTGTTTCTCCCGTTTTGTCCCCATAGAACAGAATGTCCTTTGTGCTTTTTGGAATCTGAGATGTCACACGTGGAAAATAAGTACCTGGAAGAATTTTCGGGGAATTCTTTGTCTCGCTGATGTATGTGACGCCTTGGAAGTGAAACAATGGCTCGGGTTCGAGCCTGATAGAGGAACGAGACAGTATGACAAAGAGTTTTTCAGCCCCAACTTGTGCATATCCGTGGGACTGGCTTCCCATCTAAGGAATGTGGAGAGTAACAAAATTATTCTAAAGCAATTAATTGGAGCAACAGAAAAAGAAAGAAATAAAAGGAAAATAATCATGGAAATTTCTAGAAGTTATTCAGAGTTGTTCAGCCTTTTGTCCTGCCTTTCATCACTAAGTACCATGCCCGTTTACCAATATTCATAAACGATTCTTTGAAAATGTTCATTTTGAGGACATCATGCCATCTCATGATTACAGATATACCAAAATGCATTTAAAAAATTTCTTGTTGTTTCACACATAGGCTCTCTTCCCGATGACCATAGTAAACATACTCAGTGGACATTCTTTTTGGAAAACCTTTTATTCATTCACAAATATTTATGCATCTATTCTGTCTCAGGCACAGTATTAGGCTCTGACAATTCAATGGTGAGCGAAAAAAATTACACAGCCCCTGCCCTTAAGGGTTTACACAAATGCATTTAAAAATGGCAACCTTGAGAGTGTTTTTAACGAAAGGTAGACTGTGGTATGAGACTATGAAAGAAGAGGCTCTGTTTGGGATGAACTTTCTCTGAGGAGCAAGGGGGTCCCCCCACCTCAGTTCACTCCATTTGTATTTTCACATTAAGACTATATGATGATTAATTCCACAATTTATTTCAAAACTCAGGGTGTATTCTTCTCACATAAACACGTTTGCTGTTCTCGTAAGAACATTGGGAATTAATAACTCCTTGAACTGGATGGCTTACCCTTTGGCAAGTAAATTTCAGCTCCTATGAGTGTTAGCTCTCACTCGTGTCACTCAAAGTGGCTGTCTTGGGAGTGTCCATCCACATCATTCTGAAACTTTGTTTTTTCTTTGAATTTTGGAAAAAGGAAAGTTGATTTGGTTTTTTTTGGTTTTTTTTTGTTTTTTTGTTTTGGTTGTTGGAGATGGCTGCTTCCCATTCTCAGCCATTGCTCAAAGCACAGTGGAAAATTCTGAAAGAATCACAGGGTGATTTCGACGCATGTGTCTGGAGCAAGGATCTGATAAGATTTTGGTCTCCCTCAAATGGTTCAATTTGTCAAAAAAAATACCACCAACTGTTTTTCAGTTTTAGGTGTTTTCACTCCTATCATAAGTTTATAAATAAGGTTTTGTTGACTTGCTACCAACAGTGCATTTTGTTGTTGTGGCTGAAACAGGACGGGGAGAGATAAGAAACGGTTTTCAATCTGATGAGGGACATCAGGGACAAAGGCCCCCTCGACACAGCAGCTGCAGAACACAAACGTGTGCATTAAATGGCACAGGAAACCGCCAAAAGGAACCTTCTCTGGGGGCTGGATCTCGATAGCGCAGCAGCCAGAGCTTGCTACTCATCTGTATGAGCATCAGCTCATATCTTTTCTCCGGAAGTAAAAATAAAGGCTTAAAACCTGTCTGCTGGAGAAATCATTAGATTACGGAAGGTTTCCAACCAGAAGACACCATAGTGAAGACATTTTTTTTAAATCCAGTTATCTATTGCCTCTGAAATGACCATGACTGTGAGTATGCAAAAGAGAGAATATGCGCTAACGTGCTGATTGCAGCAGATAAAAGCACTGATGTCCCTTAATAACAATAATGCCTCACAGTGCTGTGTTTTTCTCTGAATTTGCTGTGAACCATAAATCATCGGAAGACTTAATATTTCTCTTGGACTCATTTGTGTTTAATGTTCCAGGGACCCAGACAGAAATGGGATGTTTTTATAAAGAAAATGATCCAGAGTTTAATGCTTTTCAAATCTCATTTGTACTCACAGTATATCTTTCCCTAAACAGCTTACATTTTGATGGCCATTCTATCCCCATAAATCCTATTGATTAATAGGACTCTTATTTATGATGTGTTGAAATTCTCAGGACCTTTGTCTGACAGAGGCGAGTGTTTAGGTCTCTTCGGGGTCTTTGCTTCATACCCATGTACCCACCTCAGCAGGAAAGAGGGGTTTTTACTTACCAGGTAAAGGAAACCATGTCAACAGTGGAAAATTACAGGGGCAAACTTATCTAAATTTTCTAACTAATATCAAAGAAGGAGAAACCCGGGTCTCTGTTTTCTAACTACGGTATTTCTATATTACAGGCTAATTTCTAACCCCTCTAACTATTCTTGTGGTTCTTATCACTCCAAGCATTTAGACTCTAGATTCTAGATTTTTCTGAACTCTGCATTCCCTAGATTCTAGAGAATAAAGTTAGAACACATCTGTTGTTTTATAATTCTCTGCCAGAGATAGCAGATCTGTTTAAGCTCTTTCAGTTGTAAATGATAAAAAAAAAATTCGAATTTGCTTAAGTTAAGAGGAAATTTTTTTCTTTGAGTAGCTGAAAAGTGTAGACTTGGACCAGCTCACCATGTGGCTTCATTCGGGGGATCAAATGATGTCACCATAGATGACATAAATGGCATGTCTGTTCTTTTCCAGATTGGCCTTATTTTCAGATTCCATCTGGTGGAAGGTGGGTACCAAGAGACCCCGATTTATGGGGTCTGAGATTCAAGACGAGCAGAAAAAGAGAGTTCTCCTCAATCAACATTCTGAAGCGATGTTCTGGATTTCATGTGCCTAAATCTGAACCAGTCCCTGTGACGATCAGGGAACAGTGATGGCCCAAGTTACATGACTGTCCCTGGAGCTGGCAGTGGGACCTGTCCCAGGCAGACTTCACTGACCAAAAAGATTGGTGTTCCCCAAGAAAACCTAGTCTACAACGAGAAGAAGGGTGGGAGAAGTTAGGCAGCGGATAAAATGGTCCATACGAGTACATCAATTAATTAAAGAAAACAAACCCAAAACAAACACACACACAAATATCCACTGCCATCATTTTCCCTCTAAACCCAGGAGGAAAACATTCGCTTTTTTTTTCACTATTTTTTATGGAATATTAATAACATCCTCTGTTATTTCTCAGAGTAGCTCAGAGAGGTCTGATGGTCTGTCAGGCATCCAACCCCCAGCCGAGCTGAGTCGTGGACCTGTGTGGTCCATGTCGCATCTGTTCACCGTGCCCTTTCTTTCCCAGTATAATTTTTTTTAAGTTTTCTAAAACGACAATAACGGAAAAACGATGACAAAATAAAAATTATTTTTGTTTGTAGAGCTTAAAAGTAAGCGTCTCATGAACTGATTCGATTACAAACTTTTTCATTGTCCCTGGAGTATTTAAGTCAGCCAGGAAGAAGAATGAACCAACTCACCAAGCTCTGGGCAGCAGCAGATTCACTGTCGAGCGCACTGTAGGGTGAAGCGAGACTGACTCCATTTATTCCAGAGTTACGGAAGAGTTCTGTTGTGTTTTGGGGGTCACCTTGGGTCAGATGTACTCAAATTTAAATTCAGGTCTTTCTCAGACTATTCCAAAGTTGGGGGAAAAAACCTCTCTTTATAAAAAAATTATAATAATAACTAAAAGGGCTAAACATAATCAATGTTATCCAGAGAATGAAAACTTGGGACATTTTCTGAGCAATTTGGTTAGCGATAAGACCAAAAAAAAATCTGGTACAAAGAAGATCTTAAAAAAAAGAGGCAAGACCCAACAAGGCTTCTGTCACTTGTATATTTTGACTTAATAGCCACTTTTAATGGGTCTTTCCTCCAAGATGAGAAAAAATTTTGCAAACTACATGGCCATCCATACAGATCTAGATAGATAATTTGTGGTATATTCACAAAATGGAGCACCATGAAACTATTAAAATAAATAACCTAAATCGATATATCTCAACATTAACAAATATTAGAAAACAATATATAATGTCACAATAGGTGATTTTTATAATACTAATATACAGACACAGAGAATCACAAATAGGTATAAGAAAGCATAAAATATACAAAACAAAACAAAACAAAAAACACATTTATAATTATGGCTACCACTAAGGAAATTAAAACAGGTTTGAGATCTGTACCAAAGAAACTTCACATTTATCAAAAATGCGTTATTTTTAGGAAAAAAAGAAGAAAAAATATGATAAACACAACAGTGGTCAATTCTGAGTTCTAAGAAAACAGTTGTTATAGTACTCTCTAAACTTTTTAAATTACTCAAAAAACTAACCCAGAATATTTCTCAAAATAAAGAAAGGAGTGAAAAAATCCATCACCCTCCAGTATTGCTGCACTTGGCCCCACGTGTGGGCGGGGACTCCTGGGCTGTCACGGCGTCACATGGCTCTGAGCTTGCTCCTTTTGGGGTAAGTCACGAATCTGATCAAGTCAGTAAAGCTCATGGTTTACTATTCAGAGTGTAAGTATTAAAAATTTCGCCGTTTTAGGAAACGTCATACATTGAAAATGTATTTTAAGACCACTTTCTGTAGATGAATCGTGGGAGGGTTTCGTGGTGTTTTAATATTTTTTTACTTAAACAGAAAAAGGTACCAACATTTTAAATCCCAACACCCGGCTCCCACTCTTTCTTCCTCACCTTACCCCTCATCTTCCTGATCTTTGTATTAGATGAGAATTCTGACATGATTCCAGCGGGTCTGGCCCAGCCCTTGGGGACCACTTCGGAAAAACCGATGATGACAATTACAGCTCTGAGTCATTTTCCTCTGGCGCTGGGCTGTATTAACTTTTTGTTGGTTTCCTTTAAATGACAGGGTGACCTGCTTTCAGTTTCGAAGTTATAAGCAGTGACCGAATGAGAACAATACTTTTCATCAAAAATAACAGAAGAGCTAAGGATTCCTCAAAGACTCAGAAACACTGAGGAAACACACACACACCAGATTTTGCTATTAAAATGAGAGGCACAGAACAAAACTCTAAAAAGGCATGGACCTTTTGCATGAAAATGTGATTTTTGCACACAGTGATCCATAGATGTTTACTTAGCTATGCTACACTGCTGCATTATTAAATATATCTGGAGTTGAATGCACAGGGCATCCATTTGATGGGTTATCATTATGTAGTTAACTTCATCTTACATTTTTTTTGCCTTTGTGGCCTGTGGTGTTGAGACGCTGATCAAACTCACTTCTCAGTAAACAGGTGCATGGAAAGAAAGTTCTCTGCCCCCAAGGTTTATGTGGACCCCCCAACATTTATTTATACATTGCAGCAGAAAATAAATATGTGGCAGGTTAACAGAAGACCTAAGTGTCGCTGTCGTCTGGCACTGGAAATTAACAGCCTGTACTTCATGATAACTAGAAAATTAGCATGAATTGTTTTGAGAAGAAGCAAACAGCACAAGGACAAGCGCTACAGCTTCCGATTGCATTAGCTTCCGTAAATTAGAAGCATTGTTGGGGAGCTGTTGAAATGAATGATTTGAAGGCGAAGATTTTGAAATGAAGCTGGGAAAACATCAAAGATTTGTCAACCATAACCTCTTTCGTAACCATGGGAGGGGCCAGGAGCAGTATCTGATATGCGTCAGAATGGGGAAATTTCAGGAGGCAACTGACTCTAAGAAAACAAGGTGCTAAGTACCGACCACCTGCTCTTTGCCAAGGTGTCTCTGTTTGTGTGCAACCCCGAACCTCTCCAAAGCAATCTCACTTCCGATAACTTCACAATTGCGCTTCAGATAATTCTGACAGGGAGAGAAGAGAAGAGAACTTCTACTGGTGTTCCCATATGCCTTCCTACAATTTTTTAAAAGTAATTAATTTATTTAAATTAGTTTTAAGTATACAGTACATTGGATAGACATCTATATAGTTCATAAAACAATCCCCCCTCCCTCCCCTGGCCCTCCACCTAGCCATCATATTACTGCTGACTGCATTCCCTATGCCATGCTCCCCACATCCCCATGACCCTCTATCAACTACTAATCTGTACCTCTTTAACCCTTCACCCCATTCTCCCAGCCCCCAACTCCCTCCCCTCTGTCCGTCACCAAATTGTTCACTATATTTGTGAGTCTGTTTTTGATTAGTTTGTTCTTTTTGTTCCTTAGATTCTGCATATAAGTGATATCACATGGTATTTATCTTTCTCTGTCTGACTTATTTCATTCAGCATAAGAAACTCTAGGTCCATCCATGTCGCTGCAAATGGTAGGATTTCTTTTTTTTTTTTTAAAGGCTGAGTAATATTCCATCGTATATATGAACCATAGTTTCTGTATCCAATCATCTGGATACAATAGCCATATCTTGGCTATTGTAAATTGTGCTGCCATGAATATTGGAATGCATGGATCTTTACGAATTATTGTTTTGCTTTTCTTTGGATAAATACCCAGAAGTGCAATTGCTGGGTCAAAAGTTAGATCCACATTTAATTTTTTGAGAAACCTCCACACTGTTTTCTATAGCAGCTGTACCAATTTGCAATCTCACCATTGATGTATGCGGGTTCCCTTTTCTCTCGCAATGTTTACCCAGCAATCCCCGAGCTCCCACCTGACGCCACACAGAACACGCTGACGCCCTTCTCGATGGGGCCACACGTCAGACGGCAACCCCTCTGTGTACCTTCCCGACGTCTCCGCTAAACCACGTTAGACATCCCACCGCCTTCAGCTTGTCCTTTTTTTTTCAAGTCACATGGTTCTGCATGCTCAGAGTCCTTTTAACACTACTTCAGTTGTCTTAATTAAAAGCCCCACAGGAAACAGAATACTCAGGATAATCTGATAAGAGACAAATGACAAATTTTTAAAACGCATAATTTAATTTTGGATTTAAAAATAAACACCTGAGCATGTCAGTCAGATATAGTGATATGGGTAGATAATATTATATATAAGTACATGTCTAATATATACACAAATATATGTACAATTATATTATATATAATATAAATAGATGTATAATAAATACATGTAAATTATGTCTGTATAGTGTACGTGTATGTGCGTGTGTGTGTGTGTGTTTGTAGAGAGAGAGAGAGAGAGAGAGAGATTGATTCTCTTTATTTTATAGCCTGGAGTTACACTTAGTTAAACACCAAATTTTTGGCAACATTTTAAAGGTCCTTATTAATAGTCTTACAAAGTCCCAAATGTCAACACTCTCTCTTGACAAAAAAACTGGTTGCGAAGGTTAAAATTCATCCCGGGGGTATAGGGTATGCGGGGTGGGGGAGGGGAGTTGTTTGGGGGAGGGGCATAGTCAAATTCTACAGATTAGAGGGGAAATACTTAACTCAGCAAATATACATTGTGCAGTTGATATGTTCCACCTTTGTGCTTGTGAGACGTACACAAAACAAACAAATAAAATGGATGTTCTCTCAGATAAGGACACTTATTCATTTAACTAGTGTTTATTGGGCACTGGTCTGAGACATGCTTGCTGACAACATCACTGTGCCTGAGACAGAGTGAGTGGTAGAAAGATGGGTTTCAAATAGCTCTGGATGACTCGAACTGGATTAAGTGCTTGTGTAGCTTCAGCCGGCACAGGACAAAGAACAGTCCTAGCAAAAGGGGTTGTCTGCCTTCCCAAGAAGTTTGAGGTTCCGGTAAATCAACAGTAACAACACAGAGTGTTAACACCAACTTGACCGAGGGCTGACTGAGCCCCCAAACAACAAGCTGAGCCTTTTACATCGATTCTATTACTGGATGCTCACCACAATAGTTTGAGAATGCTCTAACCACTGTTTCTATTTTACACGCAAGGAAGACTAGTTACCCAGCATCCCAGAGCTGACGAGCGGGCGTGGTAGATTACTCACAAAAATGACCACAATTCGTCCCAAAGCCGTGCCCTTTGCCATGAAACCTCGCATCTCCTCAAGTCAAGAGGCGGGACCTGTGTCTCCGCTCTCTGGATCTTGTTGGACTTGTGACTCACCGTGGCCAAGTGACACAGCGAAAGTGGCAGTATACCAACCAGTTCCCGGCCTCAGCCTCAAGAGGCTTTGCAAGCTCTGTTCTGTCTCGCAGACCCCTGAGATCACGATAGGAACGAGCTCAAACCAGCCTCCTGGAGAAGGAGAGAGATCGGTGGGAAGAGCCCCCAGGCAAGGTCATCTTAGAGAGCCAGCACGCCAACCGAGAGACTCATGAGCAATAATAAACGCTCCTTGTTTTAAGCTACAAAGTTTTGGGCTGGTTACCTGAGAGACTGAAATCCGAGACTATCTGACTCCAGACGCTGTGCATTTAATTGCTATATGTTCTCATGCCAAATATCGAAGGACAAATGGCCACTTTAGAATTCTATTTCCGATGACCCGATAATGCATTTTCAGTGATTTTGCTCTTTTCCTAATCCTCCCAAACAAGAAGTCCATCTTGTGTATGCAACTGATTTTTTTTTCCTGTTCTAAAGTTATTTTTTTTCCTCCCTAAATCCTCATCTCCAGCTGCTCTAAGGCAGAGGTGAAGACAGAGCCCCCCAATGAGCCTTTTGGCCTTCCAGAGTCAAGAGCCATCTGTTTGGCTCTAGGCTATGCGCCACGGACCAGGCAAAGAACATGGTTCTGACCAGTGGTTGAAATTAGATAGCTCGTCATTACCCAATAAATATGCTAATCATTGCCTCGGGAGTGGGACGAAAACAGTGATTTGATTGCAAAACGTCTAGCCCATGTCCAGAAGACGGAGAATGAATACGATTCAGGCTTAACTTCATAAAACCGTCATTTTGTTATTTATCTCATTTCCTTCGCACCCAAGCTCTGATTTATCCATGGTCAGGCGAAGGAGATTAAATGGTACTCTCTGTTATCTGAAAAATAAGTAGATACTCACTTTCTTTGACATGTTATTATTTTACCCCTTCCCCGTCCAGTTTTGTCCGGATAAATTTTTCTCTTTGATAGCTCTAATAGATTAGCCCAGAAATCCAAGAGAGAATAATGAGAGAGAAGTGCAGATCGAAGAATCGCTTACTCACTCCCCCAACATCTGACCATCCAGATCATTCGGTGAGGCCCTTCTGTTTGCAACACGACCTAACATTAGATTCGGGATTCTATTAAGCCACTTCGATTGGATAAAAGTTCTTCTTAATGAAACGATCATAATGATGACGCCTACCCGATATTTCAAATGATATGAAAGTGTTTCAAACACTTAGTCTCGTATTCATCGTGGCATTTTTCTTTTTAATAACGCTCCAGTGAGACTAAAAACCGATAAAGTATCTGTTCGTGATCCCACCACGTTTGTCCTTTTGTTTAAAGATTGGTGTTATTAACAGAGCAACAGGATGAGATCCTGGGCCCTGTGCATCACCTCCGCCTCGACTTTATACCGTCGTGTATGAGAACAGCGCCCCTTGACATTAGCCATGTGCAACCTACGAGCCTGTACGTGGCGATGGCGGGTAGACAGTCATGAGCTTGACAGCAGATAAGAATGTGATAGCAGTCACTTTAAGTGATCTGTTCTACTGTATAGACCCTTTAAAAATAAGTCAATTAGACTCCAATTAGAGTAACAGCTCATTATTACTGACCACACGTTGTGTGCTGAATATTGGGTACGCACTGTCTCATTTAATCCTTAAAGCGATTCTCTGAACAACAGAGAAAAGTGAGGCTCAAGGTGTAAAGCACCTTCCCCAAGGTCGCCCAGCTATGGGTCCCGGGCTGTGGTTTACTGTTGGAGTTGATCAGAAGCCACTTGGTTCTAAAAAACAGAGGTGGGAAGTACACCGAGAATGGAGAATGAAGTGGGCACTTTCAGAAAGCAGCAGAACTGTAAGGCAGAGATAGAATTTCCAAAACATTTAACAGAAGCTAAGCCTTGGTTTCCAAAGGCAGTGCCTCTCAGACTGTCTACCATCAAGAAATGGATTCTCTCCCAGCCCCAATCCGTCACAAACCAATCCTTTTTTTCGTAAAATAGAACCAAAGTAAAGTACTAGGAAACAAAACAAAACAAAACAAAACAAAACAAAAAATGAAACAAAATACAAGGCTGCAATTTTTGCTTCTTAAATTTTACAAATAAAATTAGTCTCACAAATGGCTACGTGAATTTCTAAACGCTTTCAGTGTCCTTCCTTCGCTTGTGGATAGGAAGGAATTAAAGGACTAGCGTAAATTCAAGGCAGCTTATGTTAGTCACTCCCTCCCAAATCAACTTGCTTTTCCAGATGCCAACCCTACCCCATACCTCCAAAGAAGCCACGCCAAGTTACTAGAACCTCAGCAATACGATGCAGTCTCGTGGTTCCTGGACACTCATTTACAAATGAGAGACTGATACATCCAGGTATTGGAGTAGCTCCTTCAAACACAATCATGTAGCTGGCCATTTCTTAAACAGCCTTAGGGAATAAACATCTTCGAAGCAGCATAAACATACAATGGAAAATATAATGGCTAAACAGAATTCGCATTTAATAACATTTAAATAATGACCTGTCTTTCCTTCTCAGACTTATAAAAATTCCCAGAGCTGGAAAATACTGAGAGAGATTTTTCTCTCCATCACCACTTCTGCGACTGCTTCTTCTCTGAGCTCCACCCCGACATTTCAGGGGGGCCGCCATTAAGATAAATAACGGTAATTCTAAGGCGTTGAAGGCCAGGGATTGTGTGCCTCTTCCTTATTACCGGAGTCATTTTTGTTGTTGGGGACAGGGTAATCCCTCTCATAAATTGAAGGATTGTTTAGAGGGATAGAGAGGTGGGCTTTGGGCATCATGGAAAGAAGAAAAACTTTGGGTTAGCTAGTTAGTTAGTTTAGTTAGTTAGTTAGTTACTTAGCTAGCTAGCCAGACTCCCAGCCACACTGAACAGAGTTGTATCTTAGGATAAGGGAATCCAAATTCTGTAGAAAGCTCTGCAAAGCCATCCTGAATGGAATCTGGACTGAATGGGGGACCCCCAAATGAAGAAGAGCTGACTCCGTCCCTCTACACACACGGCCTACAGAACTCACAAGCGAAAGGGCAAAGGTGCCTTTCCTTCCATCCACTGTTTAGTTTGAATAGATTTGGAGGAAAATATCGATGGTGTGAACGTGACAAACGTCCAAAGGTCACCCAGGCCAGCATAAGGTCTCAGGATTCACAGATGGGCCCCAGATAGCTCTAAGTTTCTCCTTCTGGTCCTCTTCTCCTCCATGCCCCCACTTCTTCAATTCTTTTTAAACTTTTCATTTTGGAAAAGTTCAAATCTACAGAGAAGTTGCATAGATAGCACTCCATATCTAGAACGAGTTCCGTGTACTGCTCACCGAGATCACCCATTTTGTCACTCCGCCCTCCTCTCTCGGACTGCGCGTGCACAGATGTGAAATGTGCACACGTAATATACATCCTAAATATGTCAGTGGGCATCTCCTGAGAATAAGGATATGATGTGACATAACCCCCATTCAGTTCTCGAATTCAGGAAATTAACGATGATATATTAGTATTATCTGATATATATTCCATATTCAAATGTTACCCAATTGTCCCAATAAGATACTTCACACCACTTTTTTTTTTTTTTCTGATCCAGGATCCAGTCTAGGATCATGCGCTACGTTGAATTATCTTGTCCCTTCAGCATCCTCCATCTGTAGCATACTTTCGTGACCCTGCCATGTTCCGAAGGGCATAGGACCGCTGTTTTGCAGACCACCCTTCCATGCTGATCTGTTTCCCCATGATTAGATTCCAGTTGCACATGCGCACTGAGTGATCGTGCCTCTTTCTCCAGATATCCTATTACTGGTGATATTAACGTTAACACATTCGCAGGGGAGTTTCTGGAAGATGTCCCTGCTTTAAAGATGCCTTTTGTAGGAGTGATCTGTGGTGATATCCTGCTCCCCAACAATCTCCCCCAGGGGTCTCAGCACAGACCCTTCTTATGACTTTCATTTTGAATTATGGCCACACAGATCCTCTACCAGTTCTAGAATTTAACCCCTTGCTCAGCTCATGCCAGCCCTGGGCCGATAGGTCTTGTCAGTGTATCACACACTGTGAGCTTCTCTCCATCCATTTTAAAACTACTCCCTTTACATTCTGACACAAAAGAATCTGGAGAAGACCCCAGGTGCAGACTTTACACCTGAGGCGTGATGACACTGGAGTCCTCCAAAGGAGGCCGCCATTATTTTGATATATCTCCTCTTTCCTGCTTGTTCATGGCCACAAAGAAAAGTGACCCCGCCTGGATAATTTCCATGTGAAGCTACAGCTGTTTTCGAAAGGACAGGCAAAGCAGGGGAGAAAAACTCCTACATTCAAAACCCAAACCAAGTTCCAACCAGTTTGGGAAGCAAAACGCCCGCTCGGTCTGCGAGCCACACACAGCACGGCATCTCGCTGACTTCTGAGCAAAATTAATTGCAAGAACCTGGCAGGTCTCCAAACATCCGTGATGCCCCCCCGCTCAAGTCTCTGCTGTCACTCCTAAATCAAAGCTCTTTTTGTAATTCTATGGACTATATTTTGCTGGTATTTAGAGAGGGATTGGTGCAAATGCCATTTTTACTCAGCAATTATTTTGCATAGGATTTAAGTTGGAGGCCCCGATTTGGCAGGATTTGGGATTTAGGCAGCAAAACATCCCTCGGGCTCCTTTGGGAAACAAACCCAACTCCTGCCTCCACTGGATAGACACACTGAAACCATCTCCCAAGGTCACGAGAATGCACCTGTAAATATTGGCCCATCAAGTGAAACCGGCAAGCTTGCTCTCTCTCTCTCTCTCTTTTTTTGCTAGTGGTGCAAAAAGAAAAGAGACTGATAAAGAGCGGTTGGCCACAAAGGGGAAATAACTTTGACATTTATTGGGAAGCTTCCGACTAGCTTATTTTCCTACTCGCTATGGGAATATGACAAGACAAGATGTAACTTGTTTTTCTTTTCTCCTTGTTGTCATGCTCCCATCTTTTCCTCATCTGCAAAACCAAATAATGCAAACCACCTAGTGGCATATCGTTAAGATAAGGGGTGGCATGCCCACTGCTACCGAAGACCAAGCCATTAACTGATGGAGACAGGAAGGGAGAATTTAGGAGGCTGGCCGTAATGACACTGCAGAGAAAACATATGTCTTACTCGCCTATCAGTTTATTGCGTACTGTGAGCCTTTTCCATTCATTTTAAAACTATTCCCTTTATATTTTGACATAGGAGAATTTGGAGAACACCCCACATTCAGAAGCTGGGCAAACAGGGGGGCGGGGTTAAGGAAAGTGTAAAAAAGGCCTTTGTTGATCAAAATAGATAGATAGATAGATAGATAGATAGATAGATATCATTCAAGACAATTTTAATTTTTCTTTTTTCATTAAGAAATTATCTTGACCCTCTGATGCCCAGAGAAGTCACATAGCCTAAAACCCAACCATGAAATATAACTGCCAATGGCCTAAATCCATTTTCTTAGAAATTCTTCTAGGATGGACAGTCCCTAACCACTCTTAAGAAGAAGGAAATCAAAAACGTCTGACTCCAAGGTTATGCTCTGTTTATATAAAAGGACGTAGTCGATTCATCTGGTATAATCGAGCACGTATGTAGGTTACGTTGGCATGATGGGACCTGGAAGGTCCCAGGCCCCCTGATCCTTGGTGATGGATTTGGCTAGAGTCATCTCAAAACTCTCAAATGGTTGTTTTTTTTTATTTTTCTCTTTATACTTATAATAAAATCTGAGCCCTTTTCCAAGGCATATAAGACCCATGGTCTGGCCTCTGCTTTCGTTGGTCTCCTCTTCTATCACCAGCCATCCCCTCAAAGGTTGTGATGCTCCAGCCCCATGGGACTCCTCTCAGTTCCCTGGGCTTGCCCACATGTCTTTCTCTGGGAATTGGGCATTTACTGTTTCCACAGCCTAGATAGCAAGATCCTGGCAAGCCTGGTCTTCCATCATAGCTTATCTGTCATCTGTCACCTCCTCAGATAAACCCCGCATGCTCACCATACCCAAAGCACCCCACCCAGGCACTCTCCATATAGACCAATTCTCTTCATACACTGCTCGAGGTGGGTCAGCCTTGCTTGTTTGTTTCTTGCTTATTTCTCACTCATTCCCAGCAAGAGACCTTTTTGGCCCTGCTCACTACAGTATCTTCAGCACTCAATAGGCTAGAGCTCAATCTCTATAGGTCAAAATAATAAAAGACAAAAAAAAAACAAAGACTGTGAAATATGGAGGTCACACAGCATCAAGAGTATTGGATTCTGCTTCATACCAGCACTGCTGCCTTGCGGTTTGAGCACTCAGGGTTGACTTTAAGGGTCTCTCATAGACCATGAGCTCTTCGAGGCGAAGGATTCTTTCTGCTTTATCATCCCTCTTTCCCACTGCAGCAGCCACTGCTCAGGAAAGCAGCCTGCATGTCTATGGGAAGGACGAAAGGGACCAAGGGAGGGAAGGGACAAAAATGTGTCGCCAACAACTTTTCCTGCAGCTACACACTGACGCAGGCAACCGTGGGTTTGCTGCCGGGGCTTGAAGCAGTGAGGGTTCCGCTCTCGATATTAATTCAGAGCACAGAAGCACTGTCAGGTACGTGAGGGAGTGTGGAAGGCGGTTCTGGAGAATTCTCTGCTGGGCAGCTCCTGAACCGCGGGGAACCGAAGCCGAGCGAGTGAGAGACGTGCAGTCCCAGGAGCCCCGAAGAAAGATCATTGAAATCGGAGAGCCAGATGGTCTGCCTTATTAAAGGGGGCCTCTCAAAGACAAAGCTTCATCTTTTTTTTTTTTTCTTTAACACTCACCTTGGTGAAAGGTGAACCTCTGTCTTGGAATCCGTCTCTCTAAGGTCCTCTGTTTTCAGCCTCAACCTCTGTTCAGAAGCAGGATGTCCGACCTCTGCTGTCTCTGTGCCATCCGTGAGGAGGGGGTGGGACATTTCCCCAGCAGTCCACGGGCGCCATTTTTGTCCATAAGAGGAAAGTTCCATCTCAGAGGCAGGGTACCAACCCCGTTTACAGCTAAAGCTTGGCTGCAGGAGCGAACACCTAAACCCCTGCATCCGCTCTCTAAACATCAGCTGTGCTTCTATAACCCCACCGTGCTACTAGGATGCTCTCTGTAAAATGCCCTGGATGGCTCCCCATGGCCCATGCTGTGCAGACAGCAGGATGTAGAAACTACCCTGAGCTTGGCCACAAAGTAGCTATGGGATCTTGAACAAGTCATATCATCTCCTTGGGTCTGTTCCTTCCACTGAACCAGATGACCCTAAGTGTCTTGGCAAAAAAAAAAAAAAAAAGGTTAAAACTGTGACTTAAATTGTGATTAGAGACACCTACTTCTGATTTCTAAGGAAGTCCCTGAATTATCTCAGTACCAATCTTTGCTTCTTTTTTTGTTTATCTTATTTTGAACCAACTCAGTGATTCTCAAAATACTGTTCCTAAAGTGGCAGTATCAGCGTCATCTGAAGAACTCAATGGATATAAAAATTGCTCAATTTTCTACTAGGATATACAGTGATTGAAATAAATAAAACATACAAACTCTGACTTAGACCAACATTTCTCGACTTCAAGGCTGTTGACATTTAAGACCAGATCATTCTTTGTCGAGAGAGACAGTCCTGTGCATTGTAAAATATTTAATGACATCCCTGTACTCTACTCTCTAGGTGCCAGTAACAATGCTCCTAGTTTGGACGATGAAAAATGCCTCCTGACATTGCCAAATGTTCCCTGGGACACAAAACTGCCCCGAGTTGAGAATCACTGCTCTACAGAAACTCAATATCTCATTAAAATTATCAAAATGACCACAAAAGTTGTAAAATCATGGAGGTGGGTATTTGTTGTATTTGGGTATCATTTCCATTCCATCATTACTTTAAGGGGGGCGGCCATTTTTCTTTTGGATGCTGTCTGTTTGGAGTGATAATCAATGTATTCTGACTCTTCCTTCTTCCGGCTAAGGAAAAGACCCACCACCTAAATCTGGGCGATGGAACACCCCTCCCTAAAATGATTCCCATGAATGATAAAAAAAAGAGACTCAGGTGCATTAGAATTCTATCACTGCAGGAGGGACAGCTAAATGAAACTGTCAAGGAGTTTCTGCAATAAACACCTTCTGGAACTTTCTAAGTTCCTGTCTCTTCTAAATCTAGTTCCTTCAACTCTTCATCATGCAACAATCCTTCAAATAAATTCTCTTTTGGGTTGTTGTCAGTTGGAATGGGTTTCCGTTGCTTGCCCCCAAAGAATCATCACTGATAAAATTACTCATCATACCTTAAAAGGATAAAAATGTAAAAAAAAAAAAAAACAGAAAAATACTAGCATAATCTACAACTAAATATATACATATATTTATATGGATACATATGTATGATGATCTCCATTAATATATCTGATTATTTGTAAATATATGTGTATCTAGGCACAAAGACACATGCAAAAACGTATACTTAAATATTGAAAAGCAGTTATAGTTGGGACATGACATTACAGATGATTTGTATTAAGATATTTTCTGTATTTTTTATTTTGTTTTTCTATATTTTAATTGTGATAGTCTCTTGTATTTCACATACAGATATATTTATTTTTTTAAAGCCCTATGTATTTTTAAAAGAAAGATCCGAAATGCCCATGGCTATGGTGATATTATGCTATTTTAAGTTTTATCTGGCGAACATTTAGTAGTTCAACAACTGAACTTCATTTGAACCAAAAATTTATTTATTCTACTTATCTGAAATTAAAATGAATAGCACTAATGGGTTTGAACAATCCTACATTGTTCCCCACTTTTACTTACAACCCAACTTACCCTATGACCTCTAAACACTTCAATTTTGAGGTCAGGTAGTTGCATTCCTTAGTAAAATATTTTTACCAGTTACTAAGGGTTTGCTGCTCTCTTCCTGAGTAGCTGGAAATGTTTGATACGTTCTCATCAATTAAGTAAAATTGGAAAAAGCCAAGATAACAAAAGCAAATGGAAAAGAACCATATTGGGAGATAGATGTGTAATTAACGAGCCTCTTTATCAAAACTTTTATTAAAGACAAACAATCAAATGTTGAGATATAAAAGGCATACTTTTAATTAGAGTGTAACTTCCTATCAGGAGCTGCTTCTCCTTGAACAAATATTTATCAACATATATCCCAAATCATCACTCTTTTCCAGTGTGGCTAGTTGGTATCTCAGCACATTTTCAAATCATCCAAAATAATCAATGGATTTATGAATGCAATAACAAAGCAAACTGTGGCTTTGTCACCAAAGAAAAATATCTTTAGAGAACTGAAGGATATTTAAATTCTGGTTATTTAGGACAGATATTTTATTTCCAGACTCACCCTCTCATGGCCTTCACTGTATGCCTAGGACAAATATTGTCTGTTGCTTTTAATTATTTGCTTTCAAAAACTGGATTGGAAAGGCCCTACTCTTCTATTTATAAAAACATTTTATAAACCTAAAAATCAGATTAAGACAATAAACAATCTACAAATGACCCCCTGCTACCTAAACGTGAAGCTAGGCTAGAGGAGAGAGAGGATGACAGCACGCACTATAACCCATACACCCTAACCCATCCAGGAGGAAAGCAGCCCTTGGATTCTGCCATTGGCATAAATATTCCAGCACTGCCCCATCTGCCTTTGCTCTGTCTTGGTGTTGCTCCCCGCGGGCCCCCCAGCCGGCTTCATTTCCTCCTGCTGTTGGCATTTTTCCAGTGTGCCCCCCGTTGGTGAGGCGTGAACAGGCTCTGCTTGCATGCAGCAGGCTCTGTCTGCATCAGCCTTTATTGCATCCTCATAACATCTTTCCTCCCCAAACTGTGCGGCGCTGCCATTCACATGCAAAACGAGAGAGCACAGCGGGATACGCCTCCCACCGGAGAGTGGGTGGTGAGCGCAGGTACCGCCTAAGAGGACTTGGGAGGTAGACAGATCCGTTCGAACTCCGTGTTCCCATTAGCTGAGTGTGACCTTGGTAGAAATTACCTATTTTCTCTGCTTTTATCCCTCCTTCAGTAAAAAGAAGGAACAAGGGTGCCAGCCCTGATGGGAGTGCCCTAAGGATTAATTAAAGGGAGCTAATGCAGGTAGGAAATGCTTGCCACAGGGCCTGACCCACAGAAAACACTCAGCAAATGGCGGCTTTGTTATTTCTCATTCGCATATTTAGACAGAGTTTTATACCTAGACAGACTTCTGCCTCCATATGATGTAAGGGTCACCAGAGTTGGTATCTCAACAATTTTCTGATCTATCACGGTACCCCAGATAGCCAGCACTCAGCTCCCCTGAGATGTTGCTCCTCTATAAATACAAATTAGCTATCCCAGTCAACTAGCAGAGTCCTGTCCCAACTCAGCAGACACACACACTGGACACTTATCACTCACTGCAGGAGGGGGCGAAGATTGAGGAAGCAGAGGTGAGCGAGAGCTGATGCCTGGCTTCAAGGGGCCCACGCGTGGGTGTGCACCCCAAACTATAAGGGCCACCTCAGGCATGCAGTTGTCGTGCACGCATGCTTTTATGGGGAGAGAGTTGCTACGGGCTGAATGTTTTTTGTCCCCCAAAATCCATATGTTGAGATCTTGAGCCCCCAGCGTGCTACCATTGGGAGGTGGGGTCCCGCTCCTGTCACCTTGTGTCCTTGGATTATGAGAGAGGCTGACACACCTCGTTGCTGATGTGGTTCTCACTTGGTTAACCTTTGCTGCAAGGAAATCTCAAAAGATCCTTTTTTTCCCCTGAACACAGTACTCAACAAACTCATTCTGTTGCTAAGGAAAACAGAGCACACGGATATTGACTAGGGAGCCAGCAGTAGCTGTGCAAACCCCTGCTACACCCTGGGGTGGGGGTGACGGTGAGGGTTGGGGACCAAGAACCAGACCGCTTCCCTCTCTCAACCTTTGTCTTGTACCCTGTCTTGGTTGTATGTCTCAAAAATGGCTGATCCTAGATATTTGTTCCAGACTCATCGTGACTAAACTCTCCTGGATGTGAACGCTGAAGAGGTTTCAGAATTTTTCATCTGTACTTGCTTTCCTGGAATTTTTTTTTTTTTTTTTTTTTGCTTTTTAATGACAAAAATGACGGTTTATCTTCCTTTGACTGTTTTCTTCCCATCGACTTCAACGAAGGTCTCAGAAATAATCAAACAGAAATAGCTCTTCAAATCTTCTAGGACCTTCCTTGAAACCCCTCAGCTGGCACTTTCCGGGTCAGGGAGACCCCCAACGCCGGGAAGGCCCGTGGAGTTTCTGCTCAGCATCTCTCCGTTATTCAAATGACAAGAATGAATTTCCTAGGAAGAGAACATTCTACCGCTTTTTTTTTTTTAAACACAAAAATTGTTTGTAAAAGTTACTTTCGGTCACATATATATATATTTTTTTTTCCTCTAAGAAAAGCATAACATATCAAACAAAATTGGGGTCCAGCTTTCCAAAAGGCATGGCTTTTTTTCTTAATTTTGTAAATCAAGGTGAATTGTTAAGCATTTCCAAATCGAGGATGGGTCTCTTATTCCCACGTTTACTTTTGGCACCTGTTGGGATACTGGCCAGAACAGCATCGCTGGGCTGGTGTTTGCGTTTGTGCTTACCTGATGCAGGGGGACCCATGTGGGTAAAGAAATCAGGCAGGTCTGATGACTTGAGAGCTGGCTTTGCCACTGAGGCACTGTGGATACGGTCAGGCTGTTTCAAGTCCAAGGTGGGAGCTTATTACAGAATAAAGGGGGCGGGGAATACCCGTCATATAAATTCCTGCAGATCAAATGAGAATTTAGCACTTATATCTATACGCACACACATACACGTGCTGTCCTGCATTTTAATCTAATGCAGTTACATGCATTGTAATTATAATTTTTTTTTTAAAAAAAGTTTATTTAAAAATGACTTCCAATGTCTCTCACCAACCTAACCACGATTATTTCCACCCGTTTGTTTAATGTCCTTTCGGTGGTAATGAAACATTGTGTGCAGTTTTATTTGTCATCAGGATATTAAAATATTTTTTCTTGTCCATAAATTCATTCAAATATGTCAAGGAAAATTCCCTCCAGGAAGAGGTCATACCGAGCGGAGCTGAACGTATTAGGAAATATTTCTGGTTGCTTTGCAACGAGCTTCCTAAGAGGAAAGGATGGATGCCCGCTTCTTACAGTGACGGTGCCTGGTACAGTGAGGGGCCAGGCTCGCAGGTGGAGGCATCATCCATCACTGTCTCCCCAGTACCTGGATCGTAGGAGAGTGGGGGCCATCAGGTTAAGATGTGGCAGGGCAGCCCATGTAAATCAACTGGAAGGAATGATAACCCAGGAGACGCCCGCGTCAGTTTGGCTGGCACTGTGCACCCCACATCAGCCGGGGACCTCGTTATGGCCTTGTTTACACAGGCAAGGGTTCTTCATTTGCCCAGTGTGGCCATATCTTATTATGTCTTTAACTGGGGGGAGGAGGGGGAAGCATGAGCTAAAATACAAACAAGTCCCATTTGCATTTCATTGAGAGGGATCCCTATTTGGAAGCACCACAAAAACAGGTCCTTTTGTGAAAACCAGGAAGATGTGGGCTGAGAATCAAATCTGAGCTGTAATGAGAGGCAGCCAGGGAGGGGCGCGTGGAAGTCACAGGTGAGGCGAGCTGCTCTCATGCCGAGCTGTCGCCGTGGCGTTTCTGCGTAACCTCACTGTAGCTTGGTGCCCTTGTCATGTTCTTTTTTCATTTGCAGACACTTAGAAGCAGCCCTCACCTTATTACATTCGTTATTAGTGACCGGCCATGGATAATTCCGTTCTCCAGTTCATCTGTCACAGCTCACGAAGTCCCATGTCATCAGTATTTTGGTCTCCTTGCCAAGTCTTGAGAGCTGGCACACACAAGCAATCCTGTGTGGCCGGCATGGGGACGGTCACTGCCAGGTTCTAATGCTTCAACTGTCTTGCACACCCTCTCTGACAGAGAAATACACGGGGCAGTGGTTATAAACAGAGTCTGGAGCCAGGACACCTGGCTTCAAGCCACGTCTCCGTGACTCAATAGCAAGGTGAGCAAGTCTCTTCATCTCCCTGAGTTTGAGGTGCCCACCTGCAAATTAGGGGTAATACAATAAACCTATCTCAACAGACTGTCACTAGAATTGTATAAGGTAAGAATTTTTAGGTGCATATATATATATTTCATTTATAAGTGATACACATGTATGGATAGATAAGCATGAGATGAATTTTTATACTTTGCAGAGAAAATCTGTTTTAAATACATTGAATTTCTCTCTTCTTCGTGAATCGGGTTCTCAAGTCTTATCTAGTCGTAATTACTCTCGAAAAATCCCTTGGGTCACCTACAAAGGACGGAATTGTAACATCTCTTAAGAAGTGGGAACTAGCTCCTTTTCCTTCCATCGTTAAACCACATTGCTGTTTCATTGGCTGAGGACCAGGCATAGGGACTAATTCTCAAATATAAGCAGTGGTGAGATATTTGTTCTCTCTGAGACACAAAGACCCCTAGAAAAATTCCAGGAAACCAGATCTGGGTCCCCCATCTGATGCTCAGGCAGCCAGCATGTTTTAAAATTCTCTCTCTCTTTCTACCTCCCCCAGGAATACATTTTAGTTGCATGGATAGAGTGTGGGTCACACAAATTTCCCAGCACAAAGAATAAAGGAGAATGTGATTGGCCACAGCCAGGGGACTGGGCTGTGTGTTCGTCGTGTGTGTTGGGTCTTGCTTCAGGAATGTCTCCTGCACATGTTAGGTCCCCAACCAGGGGTCCTCAGACATCAGTGTGGATGCAGCCACCTGCCCAGCCCAGGAACACGCTGCTCGAGGGTGGACTCGCTCTACTTGGGGTTGGCCCTGGGACACGATACGAGGAAAACCTGGCTCAGAAGAATCACGTGCTCAGAGCACACTGTGGGTCTCATTCAGGTCCATTCCTCACACTGGAAATTCAGCAACAATTACATACAAACTAGAGAGGCTTAAAAGGAGACAAACAAATATGGCAAATACAGAAAGTTAGAAAAGACTCAGTGAATACATTCGTCGGTACTGGCTTGCGTTGTCCAACAGTAACCCCGAGCCCAGGGCTTACTTCCTAGTGTTTAACATACTGGCACTTCAAAGTTGTTTTTTTTTTTTAAACCATTTTTTTTGTTTTTCCAACCAGAAAAAGAACAAGAGTAAGCACTGCATTTTTTTTTTTTTTTTTTATGTTCCAGACACAAATCCTAACATGAAAAGAAGTCTTAAAACGACAGCAGAAATGAATGCAACGAGGCGTCCTGGACGGGATCCTGGAACAGGAAAAACACAAGAGCGGAAAAGCTGGTAAAACGCAGCTCGAGCGAAGGGCTTAGTCACTGGCGACGTGCCAACGCCAACTTCTGAGCTCTCACCAACGGGCCTCGGCCATGTGACACGGTACCATTTGAGGACACTGCGTGAGGGGCATTCAGGAACTCTGCTGTCCCTGCAGATTTTCTAGAAACCTAAAATCACCCCACAATTTAAAAGGCTATTTTCTTAAAAAGGCGGTAGGGCCTAAGATTTAAGAGCATGAGTTTCAAGTCAGCTCGACCTCAGCCGGGACCTTGGACTTACGTCCTGAGCGGGCACAGCCCTCCCTGGCTGTGTGGACTTGAGCGAGTGACTCTGTTCATTGGGGATCATATGAGGACCTAAAGCTTGAGCTTGTGATGATGGAATGCGTCGACACACGTGAGGTGTTTAAAACTGCGCCTGCAACATAACGAGGTCCCATCAACTGTCGCCTGTTATCACCCTCAGCTGGTTGGCTTCCGTTTCTTCCCAAGTGACATGGGGACAGTAAGTACCAGCTCTCAAACTCGCTGGGACGGGTGAATGAAATGAAGCAAGCAAGCAAACACTCAGCATGGTGTCGGGACACAGAGCTATTTCCATGGCCCTCGGCACAGATGAAGCACCCAATACGTGGTGGCTGTAATTAGTATCATTAATATTAATAAAAGCTAGCGGGTGACCTGCCCTCTTTCCAGCTTCGAAGTGACAAGGACTCAGATTTGACCTCGGCAGCCCCTCCCTGGCCAGTGCTCCATAGCCGAGTCTAAATATGGAACGCTGCGGCTGTCATAAGCCCAGCTTGTCATTCTTCTGGGAAGCAAGAAGCGTCCCTGTTTCAGGGATCTGGCTGCAATGGACTAAAAGCATAACCCGGGCTGACCCGTTCCCAGCTCCACCCTCCCACAAGAGAAAGAGAAAACAAGGGTGGCCACTGTGTGTGGAACAGGCAGGTGAGGCTGACTCTGGGGACTGAAAACCTGAGACCAGGGTCCACCTCCGTCCACCACTCGGCTGTGCTCTCCTCCACGCTGGCTTCATTCTCAAGCTTCCCCCGAGATGAAACACCTGCCGAGAGCTCTACGTGCGGGGTCCCCCGTGCTCCAAATCCACAGGGAACGAAAGTCCCTTTTCCTAGAAATGTGAACCAAAGTCCAGAGCCTAACTCTTAAGGGACCAACAAGGTCAAGTTCATCCCAAACCAATCACAGTGGTGGCGGGAGGGGGAGCTCACTGCTCTGGTTCGACCCATTCCTGGAGGTAGAATCAGCCTCACTCACACCAGTGGGCTGAGACCTGGCAGGGAGCTGTCCCCAAGGAAATTTCAGCCCCGTGCAGAGGTGACGGGTGCTGCGCTGCTGCAGAACAGCATATATTCACTATAATCATGTGGATTTTATAGCTGATGGTCACAGTTGGCCGCAGATGCAGAAACTTCAGGAAAAGTTGGATGCCCAGCTCCCCTTTCTCTCCGCGTGAGCTGCAAGTCACCTTCTCAAACACCACCACCTCCATGTCTCGGGGACAAGGAGTGATAGGGGGTCTTGCACCGGGAGTTAAATACGTATCCCGGAAGTGACACAGATCAGTTCTGCTTGCGATTCGTTGGCAAGGACCAGTCAATGGCTCGACTCAGTGACAAGGAGGCCAGAAAAATTCTTGCCCCATGCTCAGAAAATGGGACGATAGGGTCTGTTTTACAAACAGGACCAATGATTATCATACTATCAGTTTCCCCCACAACAGCTGCCATTTGTAAGAATGTGGGTGTTCGCAGCTAAAATGTTCTTTAATTTTAAAAAAATGAACTCATTTCAGCCCATTGGTAGGTTCCAGAAAACTCGTGTGTAACCCACATATTCATGTATCATATTTAAATTTAAATTGTTGGGGGGAAATTTTTGATGTGAAGAAAAATATTGGTGAATCATTTTTCTATTTCTTTTTAGAGGACGATTCTTTTCTGAATGAATTCTCCAGTTCTGGGACACATCCTGTCGTTAACACAGTGGATGGATCGCAATGTTCTGAGAGCAACTATTTCCTTTAGGTTGCAATTATTTTCTTTAGGTTGCATCTCAAAGCACCAGGAACACATTTTGGGCTCACAAACTGGAGAGCCTTCGGCTGAGGCTCTGAGCACCAAGCATCTGAGCCACCCCCCCCAACTCACCCCTCACCCTCGACAGCTCCTGGGCTCGGCACCCACTGATTCGCATGTGGCAGGAGAGGGTGTGTCACCCCTAGCAGCCATCCCAGAAGAAGAGGATACATTTGTCTCAGAGTCCCCAAGAGTCACCTCTACCCGAATCGGGACACATCCACACCTCAGCCAGGAATATGCATGCGCCCCAGACTGCGAGACCAGCAATGGAGAAAGAATAAAGTCCAGAGAAAAACGTGGGTGTTGCTTGAGAAAGGGAGACGGAGGAGCACTGCCAGGGACGGTGATCAGTGTGTGTCCAGGACCCGATGTCGTGGGAGGAGTGTAGCTCTCCGCCGTAACGCCGAGCCAGGATGAGAACGCGTGCTGACAGTCCTTCGAGATCTAAAACTCTTCCCCACGCCAAGCACGACGCTGATACCTGCTAAAAATGGAAACGGTAAAAGACGCTGATGAAAGTTGTTTATTCTTAAACTTCGAGAGCATGGATTATCATTGTGGCCTAAATTTCTAATCCTCCTCTCTTAAATCATGCCAAATGCAAGCGAAAATTATTTCCCCTAGATTACCATTTCACCGTGATGTCGTGACTCGCCACAAGCCATATATAATGACTCAAGCCCCTTGCTTTCAAAGAACCAATCATCGAGAATTAGAGCCAAGCCCCGTCTGACACAGAAAATATTTATTTTGATTGTCTTCAGAGAACCGAATGCGAAGGTATCCAAACCATGGTCATTAGACCCCAATTTATATTTCCATTTTTACGTTTCTGCCCGTGAAACTAATTCAGTCTAATCCATCTCGTCTACGTGTTTGGGAAACGTTCAAAAGATAAACACGGACTGTTGTGAAATGTCACCCCAGGAGGAAGCAATTCAAATTAATCTCATTACATATCACTGGTAGCGAGCGATGATTTATTTCGTTCACTTAAAAAGGAGGATTTTTTTTCCCACGCCTCTATCCACTGCTGTCTGAGACTGTGGCTAGCCCTCATGACAAGAATTGCTTTAAGAAGTGAACTCAGCCGGCACCAAAGCCAACGGCCGCTTTAGGTGTAATCGCGGGTTTATCCTGCCGACGTGGAAAGCATTTTTTTTATCTGAATCGCACTTGAAGACTGGTATTAGAGATCTTAAATTAGTACCTATTGTCTGAGTAATGCTCAAGGCGAGATAAATATGAGAAACCTCTATTTATACACGTATTTTAGGTGGGATGAAGGGCAAAGCGTGCTTCATGAGAAGCTGGAAGGCCTGGAACTTGGTCTGAACTTGACCACTCACAGATTAAATCGTATCAGGAAAGTAAACAACATCCATTTCTTCTCATTTAAAACACGATCGAGACATCTACCCTCTTAACGGCTGGCTCAGACAACAGGGGAAATTAATTGCACCGAGGAAAGGAACAAATTGAACATCAGCGTTCTGAGGTCGGGGAGGTTTTCCGTGCAGACAGGGAGCCCCGGCTAATAACCCCCAGTTTCCAGCACCCAAGCTCCCCTTGCAACCCCACACTGGGGGGCGGAGGGGTCAGAACTCAGGATCACCAGCTTCAGGTAACCACGAGACGTACACCTAAGGAATTTTGGCCACTGGGTCATGTGGGTGAACCCGTGAAGTGAATCTGGGTGAACTCCAGGAGAGATTATGAGCGCACAAATTGATCACTGACGAGTGGGACTTGAGCAGATGTTTTCAGAGGGATCTAAGACGGAAAAAACACCGAAAACTGAAGTCCAGGGACTAGGAGTTTTTATACCAAAGTGATCCCGGATTTGGAGGGTCTGGCCATTTTGAGGGTCTAATAAATCCCCCTCTTCTCTGTGGCCAAACTGGGGAACAATAACCTGGGGACATAACCGGAGAGGAATGTCGCTCTGTTGGTCCAGCATCTCTCTCTCTCTCCACGCCCCTCGTCCCCAGAGAACGTCCTCTCCCATCATACTCAAGATCTCGCAGTGGCCGCTTAACCTAAAACCCACCCGTGGCCACAGAGATGGCCTGTGCCCCAGACGAGCCAAGCAGAGGCCTCCTCTAAGATTTTCAAAGTGGGGAGGAAGGAAGGGGGACAGCGGCTAAGGACTGTCTCAGGTAACCCCACCTCCCTCTGTGGGATGCAACAGCAGGGAGCAGCTCAGAGCATCAAACGTCGATCACTGAGGACCCATTTGCCAGAAACCAATGTATCCTTTTCCAAATGAATCAGTTCACCAAAATGTTGTTTCTTAAAACTCTTTACGAGGTTTATCATCAACTAGCACTGGACGGCACGCTTTAACAACACCTAAAGATTTCTACCATGTTTCAATTGAAAGTTGTTTGTTTATTCACAGCAACATTTCAGGGACATTTGTCTTTGTCCCTACAGCTGTCCCTGACCCATCCATGTATGACTTATCTTTTACATCCCTTTTTAAACCAGTTACTAACAGACACCCAAGCATCCCCAGTCAGCTTTCATGTTATCCTCTATCTGGCCCAGGCTACGACTTCCAACCCCCATAGTGGGGTCTCAGAAAATGCATGATCTGTCATCAGAAGAACCCTTGACACTTTTTTGCCTCTTCTCTGAACCTTCTCTTTTTCTTCTGTCCCTAACCAAAGCTTGGCTGTAAGAAAACACGAATTTCCCTGTGTACCCCATGCCCATCAGGGGTGTGAGTGAGGCAGGTGTCCTTCTGGTCTTCTAGGCCCCCTGGAACCATTTCTCCCCTGTTCTCTTTGACGTACAGGCCATCTAATGATGCCACCTAATACTGGTCCTTGTCGCCGTCTCTTGAAACAGACCGCTCCCCACCACTGAGTGGAGATGGTGGCCTCGGACTTGCCTTTTCATGTCTTCCATCGATCCCCTTGGGGCCTTCAGCAGCCACATGGCTGTGCTGTCTAGTCCACCTGCCACTCCATCCAGTGACCTGAATCCACAATGCTTACCCACCCCTGCCCCCTTTCCCTGGCTCAGCTTCTCATCCTTCGGGTCTCTGCTGTAGCATCCCCCCTTTCCTCTTTGTAAATTTTATTGAGATGAAATTCACGTTGTGTAAAATTAACCATTTCAGAGTGAACGGTTTGGTGACATTCAGTCCAGTGCAGTCGCAATGCTGTGTGACCACCCCCTCGTCTCAGAAGGAGACCTGTGCCCACGAGGCAGTCACCTCCCGCCTCCTCCCCTTCGGCAGGCTCTGGCCACCCACCAGCCTCTTCCATTTCTCTGCATCTGCGTCTGAAACACCCTCCCCTGTGACAGGCTTTCTCTAGAGATCCTCAGAGAACCCCCGCATTCCTCCCTGGCCTCTGACGCTCACTGGCTCTTCGTAATTGAACGTTCAGCTGTATGAACCTCTACAACTTACATATTTGTCTGTCCTGCTCTCTAGGATGTGAACTCCATGAAGCAAACACCTTCTTTTATTTTTCTTCTCTGTTCTCAATGCTTATACCTGCTTGGCACAGAGCAGACCCCACAAATACTTACTTGTCAAATGAATAAAGACAATACTATGACATAGTCCAGTATCAGGATTTTTAGGTAGCAGATGGCAAAATTAAATTAGAACTCAGTAAGGCCAAAATAGGTAAGTAAGCAAGTTAGGTCAAAATCAGCTTATTTACCAAGCAAGAGAGTGTCTCACAGAAGCAGATCTCAGTTTAAATTACTACCTCCAACCATAATCTATATTTTCCCTTTCTAAGTGTGTTTCTTTAGCAGAAAGGTGGAAGAAATTTTTTAAAAAACCCTCATTAGATCAGCCAGGAAAACAGTTAGAAAGACAGAAGCTATACCAAGTAGTCCCACAGTGGGACTTTATCACGGGGAATTTGTGATACTCCAGATTTACCAGGTCTTGATGATAAGATAATCATGAAGGTCCTGGCACCTAGTTAGTGATCAAAAAATAGAAGCTACAAATGCAAAACAAAACAAAACAAAACAATAAACAAAAAAAACAAACAAACAAAAAAGAACGATTAAAGACGTTGTGCCTTTAAATCGAGGGTTTATTTTTTTGTTTGTTTTTGTTTGGTTGCTTGTTTTTGGTCATTTCTATTCCTGGATGCCTAAGAGAGAATCCTTTAGAAAGTAAGGGGAAAAAGACAATAAGAATTCGATCCGAAATTCAAAGGACTTTTCATTAAAATAAGGAGATTTGGGACGAAGAGGGGGACAACAGTTATCCCCCCTGATCCATTCTTTGCTTCTGAAAGAAAACTAGGGAGCGTTTCTGTCTGAGGGCGAAGAAGAAAAGCCGATTTATGCCATCAGACCTCGTCTTTATTTCTGTCTCCCGGCCCCTGGCGAGCATCCGGTGTTTTTATTGCTAGAGTTCATCTCTGGTGCTTACTCAATAATTAGATGATCCCTACAGCAACCTCCTGGAGTCGTGCCTAAAAAGGACTCCTTATTGCATCTGCACATGTGTCAATAGCTTTCATAACCCATAATTCAGTGAGATATTGCTGGCATTAGAGTTTTAAGCAATTAATGTTAGGTCGATACAAAAGCTAAGCGTCTGAGACACTGGGGCTTTTTTCTCTCTCCATGCGATGAAGACGCTGGAACGCTATTTATTTGAATTAGTTCATCAGCCTTTGAGATTTGTCATTTCGCTGCAATGACAATGACTATCGAATTGTTATCACCGTTTTCTGATCCTTTTTCTACAAACCTAACTGCGCACAGCACCGTGTGAGACCTTGACCTTGTGTGATGTGAGGGCTCATGTGTGTGTTGGATGCTAGTAGAAAAGAAAGTCTCCATGGTGGGGACAATTTGAGTAGCTCCAAAATATCCTGTAGTATGCCAGTGGGGGAGACACCTTGAAGCACAGTGATTACCTACCATTACCCCATCACAGTCTTTTGGATTAAAATAGAGACAAGAGCACGCAGAGACACCCTAAGCCTCCATCTTTGCCAGGATATTCATTCACCTTGGTCCTAGAAAGGGGGGTAACGACAATAGCAACTGCCCTGATAAAGCATCTTGCAGATAGCAATGTCCTCTTCTCCAGATCTTCTGCAGGAGGCATTGTGGATTGCCTCCTAAGCTCCTCCCACCTCTTCCCCCGACCCAATAGGAGCCTGGTTTCGTTCAGGTGTCCGCCCCTCCTCCCTGAAGCCCCCTGCTTTGGGGAAGGGGTCGCAGAGGGTGAAACTGCCCAGGTGAACTTCATTGGTACCAGATACCCACTTCGGAGTTGCAGTGGGGCTTCCGTGTGGCCGATGAGACATGAAGTGGCATCTCTTGAGAGACTTCTAGCATGGTTTCACTTGTCCCCCAGAAGGAATCGGGGGTTGGGGGAGAGAAGATCTCTCCTCTCCCAGACATCATGAGCCTTGCCTGGGATTTCGGCCACCGTATTGCTGACTGGTGTGAGCGTAAACTGAAAACAGGAGGTGGAAAATAGGGCCATGATGAGAAATGAGTTAATGACCCTGAACACCTCCGAAGTCGCTGTTAAGTGAGAATATCCATTTCTTTATCATTTAAGCCGGTTTGGGCTGGGACTTCTGATAGTTGCAGCCAAAGTACCATTAGCCAAAATCTGAACTTCAGGCACCGTTCACATCTTATGAAACAGCATATCTTCTTACTTTGTTCTTCCCATATCATTTTAGCCTTCTGATGAGAAAGAAGATGGATTTAATTTATTCAACTGTGACTATTAAAGACAGTTCAAACATCTTCTCCCTGAAGCCTTCCTCAGATTGGTTCCTTTTTCTGTGTTTTTATAGCAGTAGTACCTCCATCTACCATAGCATATATCACTATGAAATCATCTCTTGCCTGTCT
Source organism: Macroglossus sobrinus (assembly GCA_004027375.1). Lineage (NCBI taxonomy): Eukaryota > Metazoa > Chordata > Mammalia > Chiroptera > Pteropodidae > Macroglossus > Macroglossus sobrinus. The sequence continues at coordinate 48,023 of PVKZ01003190.1, forward strand.
CACAATAGCATTTTTTTTTTTTTAGGCGAGGCAACTTGGTTGACCTCACAGATTTCAAGGACCTTGTCATCCTATGATCCCTATTTTTTGTGTGTGTGCCTACAGCACCTGGTCTTCCTAGGTGGTCTCCCATCCAAGGACTAACCAGGCCCGACCCTGCTTAGCTTCCGAGATCAGATGGGAACAGGCTTGTTCAGGGTGGCATGCCGTAGATCCAATATACTTGATTTTGACTACTTAAGATCAGACATTATCTCCCAGTGTCCTTTAGATTATCAGGTATTCCCATGGACCCCATGACTTAGGAGGTTCTCAATAATTATTCATGAATGAATAACTCGATGAATGAACTGCTCACAGATATTCATAACTCTCATGAACTTTTTCTCACCCTTGCATCTTTCACCTTTTTCTAGCATAATACCAACTCTTCCTAATCACACCTACCTCCTCTACATAAAAATGAGTAATTTTACCTACACTTATTTAAATCTTCCCAAAATACCATGAAAGGGTACCCAAAATATGTGCTTCATTAAGTAAGCATTATTAGACCTCAAAGAAACCAGCGAAGGCCACCAACGTGCCCCCAAAGAATTAAAGTTGAAATGACTAGGTCAGCATTTCTAATAATGCATTCCTCAAAAGAATTATTTTTTATGATGTGAAGAGGTGCGCAAGGAGCCCTATGGTCAGGTAAAGTAGATAACACTTTTAACAAAATTTAAGCAGCTTCTTAAGTGCAGAATTGTTAGAGCTTTCTCTATGCCACTGTCCCTTGTGAATCTCCAAGAGTGGGCTAAAATATGAGTTTTCTGAAATCTTTAAACATATAATTGATTTTCCAAGGGACAACTATTAACACATCACCACAATTGTTGATGACACAGTTGTAGATACACTATTCTAGATCAACTGAGCCTTGACTATAATACCCAGCTATGTACTTATTTGAGGGGAAATGAAAAAAGTGAAAGACAATTGGAAATAAAGTATTAACCTTACAAATAAAATCCTTATACATTTGTATGTTGTTATACTATTAGGCTTTAGTTGCGGTTTTGAGAGAATCATAGACTCTTGGATTTGAGAAGGAATCTTAAAGATTAGACAGAGGAGGGATTATTGATTATTGATTATGCTGTATTCATGAAACCCTTTGAGAATCTGATGAAAATGGCACACACACACATCCCAGAAAGATGCACCTATATCTACATACACACACACACACACACACACACACACACACACACACACACACACACACAGTACAGGAAGTTTACAGACTCCTCGACAAACATTTATGGACCCCAAGTTTGGATGTCCTGTCCCTAATCTGCCATGGCCATTGGACATATTGAAGAAACGGGGACCCAAAAGTCATGTGGCTTTTGAGGTCAAAGCCAAGGTAAGAACGTAAGAGTTCTGACAAACTCTCTGCCCGGTTTTGGATTCCATCTGGCCCCACATCGACTTTGCACTCATCCGACCTCTCTCGTCTCCCACATCTGCTGGCGGAGGGGCCCGAATCTGGCTCAGGTGACACTGGAGACAGTAGAGTCGATAAGTATTTTCCCAAAGCCCCAGACTACTGTTTCCATATTAGTCCCCTACTTGTGTCCTACTCTGATTGCGCCACCACTGCCATAACTCATCATTGTATACTCATTCCTGCCTAGTGAAGTAGATTAATAAGATGTCGTGGACCTCCCATGGCATGCCAAGTGCAAACACATAAGGACTCAGAAGCCTGACTTCAGTCATAAATTCCAGAAGATCAAAGGCATGAGATGTTCTTAGCATGCTTCTCTTTAAACGAGTGTGATGACTCTTGCTGAAAAGAAATTCATAAATAGAAAATATGGCTAATAATAACTGCCACCAAAGCTTTATTGATGTCTATACATAGAAATAGAAAAATTATTGTGTGTAGACATTAAACATTTTGATGTTTATGAAGATTGTCCATAAGAGTTATGGACAATCTTATGAATGCTAATGAATGAAAATTGCATGCATTTACTCAAAATATGGACCATAAAACTAATTTATTAAGCAGAACATAGGGTGTCACTTCCCCATCAAAAACTGACACTGCCAGATTACCCAGGACCCCAGCTCGGGGTGGGAGGGGATTTTCATGCCCATGAAACACCCTTCCAATGAAACCCAGTCCTGAGCTGCCCTTGGCCATGGCAGCCTACCTTCTGCCTACGTGATGAACATTTATCAAATGTTCAAATATTTATCACTCTGCTTTTTACAGATGAGGAAATGGACAGGTTGCTCGTGGCTGGTCACATGACTGGTAAGTGTTGGAGCCTGGCTTTGAACCCTTCGCTGCTTGGTTTTAGATTCTAAGCTGTCCATCGTTACACGCCCTTCCCCTTGGTGACCACTGGTGGGGCTGTCATCGGTGTTGCCAGGGCCCAGTGCAAGCTCCTGGGTCACTCTGTTATTTCTGCTATCTCTGTGCGTATAATCGGGCATTTCTACTGAAAGATATTCTTTTCATAAGCCAAGCTGTTACTGAATCTCCACTTTAATCAATCTCTTCATCCAATATTCATCATTCTCTGGATTTTCTTCAGTCATCCACCCCTTTGCCATACAAATTATCTATCATTAAAGACCCTGTGCTAAATGAAGTTGAGGACAACATGGCCCCTGCCCTCCAGAAACTTGGAGGAGGGAGAGGCAATGAGCACAGCACCATCTAAGACGTCAGCACGTGGGCGGCGTGAGCACAGATGAACCTGCGCAGATCACACTGCTTAGAGGACAGGCTTCCTGAAGGGAGTTCTGCTTTCCTAGCTGGGTTTGGAAGGCGGGTAGGAATTAGCCGGATAGAAAACCGTTAGGACCTGGGGGTTGGGGGACAGGCGCTGCAGGTAGGGAGGACAATATACATGGTGGTTCATTAGCAGGCATGACGGGACGGGTTCTCAGATGATAAATAGTTCTGTATTAGGGGCAAACCTCGGCTGTGAAGACTGGGGACCCTGGATGTGTCTGCGAACGTGGATGAGCCAGCTGTCACCCACACCCCAGGGTGCTGCCTGGAAGTTCATGCTAAATTCCAGCTTCCCCGGAAATGCTATTTGTCTGTCCATCCATCCATCTGTCCATCCATGTCTCTCTCTCTCTCTCTCCCTTTTCTTCTTCTCCCTCTCCCTCTCTCTCTCTCTTCTTTCTCCATCCCTCTCTCTCTGATTTGTGTGTACTGCACATGTTGTATGTGTTGGGACTGTACGTGGCATGTGTCTCTGTGTGTGTCTGTGTCCAGCACCTGCCGGGAAACATCTTTGCTACCCTAGCAAGGGGCTCTGCAGCGTCCCATAAGCCTCGTCTTGCTTCCTCCTTCTTTTGAGGAAGAGCCAGAAAACCACCTTCATGGTCGCCCACACCCTCTGCCATCAGGCTGTCCCTTCGCCCTTCTGCAGAGAAGCAGATGGGATGAGCAGACTCTGACAAACACCAACGTAAAGTTGGCTAGGGTCCCTGGGTCCCTTCCCATGTGGCACGTCTCTACCATCCCTCTCTGTTCAGAAATGACCTTTGCTCCTTTAACTTAAAGTATCTACCAAAGGCTAGAAAGAAACTGGCCCATAAATATCCCCGATGAGACAAAACGACCCAACAGCAAATGCCCCTCTATGCTCCAAAAGTGTGTGTGTGTGTGTGTGTGTGTGTGTGTGTGTGTGTGTGTGTGTGTTTGTGTGTGTGCATCCTTTGGCCTGGCAGTCCTGACCCACCTCCAGGCACTTGGACATGTACTTGTGTCCATTCCCACGAACAGGCGAGCCACCATACCCCTGTGGCCCACAGACCACTGAGGAAAGTCGCCCTCAGGGGAACACAGTATCTGTATGCGACGTGCACGTGGGAACCTATGCATGTGACCCCGAGTCATGCTCTGTCTCCTGCAGTCCCCGGCCGCTCTCTGGATTCTATCAAGATGCAAGTCCAGAGCAAAGGGGAGAGACGCCCCTGAGCTGGGCCAACCCCAGCCACTCACTTCCCCGTGGACTCTGTCCCTCCGCCTCCACACTCTTAGCCTTTGGGACATAAAGCCTTCCACAGGAGTGAAAACACAGATCCCTGCTTGAATGATTTTCTAACAAAGAAAGCCAAAAAACAGAAGGGAATCAAAATTTTCATTTAGTCACCCATGCCCACGAAGGAGATTTTTCTGGGCATGAGTCACACTTTTCACAAAAACCGCAGAAGATCCGGTGTCCTCTCAAAGGTTAAGAATCCCCGATTAAGAGAGAACTTTAGAGAGAGAGAGAGAAAAAAAATTCTGCTTCTTCAGAAGAAAGTGGATGTGCATATGTCATCTCCCCTCAGACAAGCCGGATGCTAATGGCTCACTCAGGTACGAGTCCCTTCCATCTGACACCTCTGCTGGTTTCTGATGTACCTGCAACTTTTGTGATTTTACTACCCATGCAAAGTGGCACTTGCTGCCTGCAGCAAAAGACGCGAGCTATTTATTGCCTCATTTTACAGATGCTGCTGGGGACCGTGTTTAACAATACAAATATCACAGAATTGTCTCTGGGTGTCACAAGCTGCCGAAGTGTAGCCTGATAACACAGTTCGCCAGACTCTATGCTAATGATTTTACACACATTCCGGGCTTAATTAGACGGGGCTGACATAGGCACTTGCTTTTTGAGCAGTCACACCCTTTCGTCGATATCCAGACGGGAGTGTTTTATCTCCCGCTTTGTAACTTGTCTGGCCGTATAGACAATTGCCGCATTTTATGAATATCTTACCCCTATGGTTTGCAAAAATGCAATACCATAAGCAATTCTATGTGGGATGGAGATGCGCCCCTAAAATAAAAGGAAGTTAACCTTACCTGGGCACTCATTTTTTCACTCCTGGGGGACACACACACACACACACACACACACACACACACACACACATACTCCACCTGGAACCCTCGCTTTGTGCTGAGTTAGCTCTAGAAAGAGCCGAAAGGTTCTGGTGTACAGGGGGCGGCCTGCCAGATGGAAAGGGCGGAGAAGGACCAGGCTGCCGGAGAAGCCTCGGCAAGCCGCCTTTTCTCTCTGTGCCTCAGTTTCCTCGACTCTAAAACTGGATTCTAATCACTTCAGAGGGTTCCTACACGATGATTAAGTGACTCGAAAGGTGCAGACGCCTCAGACCCCAGCTCACCCCTCTAAAATGGGCACAAAACGGGGACCTCCGCGACTGTGCAGTGGGGTGACTTGGTACAAACGCAGCCTTTGTAAGCATGTCCAGCCACTGGCTGTCACCGTGTCCCCTCCCGGAAGCATTGCTATAACAACGGTGTTGCAACTGGCCTAGTCTTGTCGCCAATCTTCAGCTATCAATTTTACGGATTTCTGTGCATTTTGGACCCTTCTTTACATGGCCATGTATCGTGCAGGGTGGAGGGGGCGGGGATGGAAAGTAGGACAAAGGAGGAGAAAAGAGGAAAAGAAAAAAGAGAGAAAAGGAAACCAATGAGGAGACACTGAAGTATTTCATGTCTTTTAAGTAAGAGGCCTTTTTTCTCCTTTCTCCGTTCTCTTCCTTCCAGAAAATGTCCATCCCCTTAGGCTACTTTAAACTGTCCAATCACTCCAGCGAAGCTTAATAAAGAGGAGGAAGATTCTCTTTGTATTATTTTTGACCAGTGATGCTCTGGTCCAAACGTTCCCTTGAGGACCTCGGGCCTCAATCCCTCGCTTTTAAATAAAACCGCGACACTGCTGCTTTCAGTCGGGAAGGAGTCGAGAGGGTCTGGATTCAATGAAGAAGGGCTGCCAGCTACGACCTGTCCTCACCTGTACTCACGCCAAAGGCTAACGATAATGATGGCGGTAATAACGGCATCGTGGTCCAGGGGTTACCTGGGGTCACTTGCCCCCGGCACAGGGCTTTAGCCCCCCTGCCTCTCACCCCCCATCTGTCATCCTCAAAAATGCATGTCTTTCCTCATCTCACGCTAAGCAATGTTGCCCCCATTTTGGAAGATTTGGTGCCAGCCAAAACCTACCTTGTGCCGATGGCTGCGGCTAAGAGAATAAAAATGTCCCTGATTCATTATAATAATGATAAACAGCATCCTTTATGTTCTTATTATTAATGTTTTCAGGTCTTTTCTAAGCATCTTATTTATGGCTTCCAAGGACCCATGAAATAGTACTATGACTGTTATATCGTCCTCACTAACCTTTACACCAGTGGTTCTCAAGTGGGGGCAGTTTTGCCACAGTCCCCACACAGGGGACTTCTGGCAAAGTCTGGGGATGTATTCCGTTGTCACAGATTGGGCAGGTAGTGAGTAAGGGCCAGGGATGCTGCTAAACATCCTGCAAAGCACAGGATGGCCTCCCGGCTCCGAATGCCAAGTGCCAAGGTGGAAGAACCTCGCTTCTTAACAATCAGAAACCTGAGTCTGGGCTTAGCTAACTTGTCTGAGGACACAAGGGTGTCAGGGCAAAGGTGGGGCCCTACCAGTTCTAGCGACTTTCCAAGTCCAGGCTCCCATCTATGACACGAGCTTTCTGTTTTATTTATCGACTGCTAAGTAACAAGATAACCAGAAACCTAGCAGCTTAAAACACTCACTCATCATCTCACAGCTTCAGTGGATCAGGAGTCTGAGTGCAGCTTAGCTGGTCTTCTGTTTACGGTCTCACAAGGCTGTCATTCAGGTGGCACCTGGAGCTGTGGCCCCATCCGAGGCTCGCCTGGGGAAGGATCTGCCTCCAAACTCAGTTTGTTGTCAGAACTTATTCCCTTGCAGCTGAAGGACTGAAGGCCACCGTTTCTTGCCTGCCCCCAGCCAGAGGACATTGTCAGCTCACAGAGGCCACCCGCCGTCCTTTGTCACAGGGGACCCTCCCGACATGACCAGTCACTTCCTCAAAGTTCGCAAGAGAGACATTCCAGCACGACAGGCTCTATAACTTGTGTAATCTAACCGTGTACATTTCTGTCACCTTTCTTGTATTCTGTTGGTTAGAAACAATGCACGGGCCCCACCTACTCTTAAGGAGAGGGAGTCACATAGTCCATGAACACCAGGAGGTGGGGATGGAACCATCAGTCCCCGTATGGTTCATGAAATCACTGCCTCGAAGGGTTTTCCTTTCCAGGGCACAAGTTCATGGGCCACATCCTTGCAAATATATGTCCATTTCATCCTCACAGACTTCAGATATTTCCACGGGCCTATGACAGCGTGAAGGCCCCGCCCTGAGGTCAGCGAGCTTATATTAATTATGGTGTGTGTGTGTGTGTGTGTGTGTGTGTGTGTGTGTGTGTGTGTGTTAGAGTCTTTGGTTGCAAGCAACAGAAATGAATTCTGGCAAAGCTAAACAACTAAAGAATAAAGAGGGAGAAAGGCATCTTTGCCAGGTCCGAGCAAGGCTGCAATGGAAAGATTTGGAAAATCTTTCCTGGACCAGGGTGGAGGTGGGGGTGGGGGTGGGGGTAAGAGCATATTCACAGATCTATCTCAGGCTCCTGTTTAACATGTTGAATTCACAGCCTATTTACAGCAAACCTCCCCTTCCCTTTGCTAGAGAAGTTATAGGTAAAGTGTGTTTTTGTTTGTTCTTTGTTTTATATTATATGGTTCTGCTTTCTTTCCTTCCTTAGTTCTTGCTCTTTTATTCATGCTGTTTGATCAAGACCTGTAGTAATTAACCTACCCTTTAGATCTGGCTTAATTTTAATTAAATAATCCTCCGACATGCAACAGGCTAAATGTTTGTCTCTTCTGCAATCCTTATCACAAGGCAATTTTGTAGAACTTTATGGATTTTCTGAGAAATTGCTTTATCAATTTTTCCCTGCAGCCGTACACCGAGGTTGACTTATATGGCTAACCATTGCTTTAAATTAATTTTCTGTTTTTTTCCTCCAATTATTTCTGTTGTGCTAGTTAATCTCTACATAATTTCTTCACCTTCTGATTAACAATTAACAGTGGTTATGGTCAGTTCCATCATTATAAATTGGTTTTGTTGGGTTCTGCATTTCCCTTGCTTTTAATGATCAAATTTGTTCCATGTAATTTTATTTTTTAGACATCAGCTTTCTATACTCAACCTGGGAACTAAAATTCAAGCTGTGCTCCTTTTTCCTCTTACATCATCACCGGTGATAAAGATTTTACTGTCAGGACTTGGCTGACAAATTTGCACGCTCTTCATTGCTAGCAATGATGGACTGTAAGAAGCAGAAAACACACAGCTTGAATTTCATTCTCAGCTTAAATTTGCAAGGCTGGCATTTAGAAAAAATTACCTTGTGACTTTATAAACTAAGAAAGTTTGTGGTTGAAAGTCAAAGAATTAACGTAAAAATTTCTCTCATACCTACTTACTTCTGAAATGATTCGGTAAAGTCATTGCACTGTATGAATTTGGTCAAATCTCCACCAACAAAATAAGATGGGTAGAAATGCATCCGAATCCCTATTATTTCAATTACCTGGATAATTCAGGTTAGAGGAATCTGAAGGAGTGAGCTGTCATCCTCTCTGACAGAAACTGTCACTATTAACATTCAAAGACCATACACTATAAGGGGAAGTTTGTGCTTCATTGAAGATCCATCCACTGTCTAGACCAGAGGGTTGTCTGTTCTACAGGAACTATTTTACCTTCTGTGCATTGTAGATAATCAATAGCAAAGCAAAATCACTCTTGTCTGCAGACATAAATTCTGTGGAAGTTCAGCGACATCCCTCCTCCATTATGGAAAAGCTAGCTTTGCTTCCATTTGCACATTCGACATTCTGGTATTTCACTTGGATGTGCACTTTTTTGCATTTCTCTACTGCGCCAGTTATAAGTTCCACCTGGTTTGCTCACTGTGGAGTTAAATAAAGTCTCTAACACATGTTCATTTTATATCTGAGAGTCATGGTTTACCTTTTTTGGAAAATTATCTTTTAACATTTAATCACCTAGGTAAACTCCCAAATTATGGTGCAATAAAGTGATAGAATGAAGGACTTCCCTGTAAAATAACATTGTGAAATACTACTGTCAACTACTACTGTGATATAGGACCATGATGTACTATGAAGTACTACCATGAAATACTATCATGAAGTACTACCATGAAGTACTATGATAAAGTACTACCATGAAGTACTGCTCTAAAGTCATATTGTAAAGTAGTACCATAAAACAGTATGGTAACCGAGTACTATGATATAGTACTGTGAAGTAGCACCAAAATGTTACCTTAAAGTACTACTCTGAAGTAACATCATGAAGTAGTACTCTGAAGTACTAGTGATGTAGTACTGTGAAGTAGCACCAAAAAGTAAAGAACAGATTTGGGAGTCACAGGGTTATAATTCAAGATTTGTTCTTTGCTTCCTGGGTAATTGTTGGGTAAATAATTTAAATGCTCCTACTTTCATTACCTCATACGTAAAATTTAGAAAATAATAATACTACCTTATGGGTTTTCTTTTGAAATAATCCAAGTTACTACACATTTTGAGTAGTCGGCATCATTGACTGTGTTTGTAATACAAATTATTCCTATACAGGCTTTAAAATGTAGCAATGTATTGCTTAGACATAACCTCATTAAACTGGTTAATTGCTTGAAAATTCCAATCACATCTCTTGGACCCACTCCTGAGATTCTAACTTAGGGCATCCGTCACTTCAAATAATAATAAAGAAATCTATAGGAGTGATTTTCTTTCATGAATGTCTTGTCATAAAGACACATTTGTTGGCCATTTTGTTTACCTATGTAAATACATATACATATACATACACACACACACACACACACACACACACACACACACACACACACACACATATATATATACCTACGTGTGTGTGTGTTTATTTATTTATATAAACTTTCAGAGTCAGATCAAGTTTAGTTCATCTTGTTTCAAGAATCCAAAGTAACAAGAATCCAAAGGTATTCTGTCAGCACATTCGTAAGACATGACTGCAATATTCACAGGAGGGAAGAACACAGAGGAATACTGCTCCAAGGACACTGTACCTGGACACCCTCTCACAGCCCCAGAGTAATCCTTTCTGATTGCACAGAATAACCCCCATCAAACAGAAAAAAAGGTCCTCAAATTTACCCCATGGTGTGGAGACTCGAGTTTGTTCCTATCCTTCGAAGCTGGCATTACACTTTCAGGAAAAGAGTCTGAAAAAAACGTCATCAGATGCACAGACTTAGATACAAGGTTATTTACCACAAGACAATTTGAGTGAAAAATTAGAGATAACTTCGATGCCCAACTAAAATGAACAAACTATGCTTCTTCCTTATAGTGGAATCTTATCCAGATACTATAAGCCATTTTTTTGAGAATGTATAATAATATGAAAAATACAATATAATGTTAAATTTAAGAAGATGTGGAATCTAAAATTACATACATATGATGCTATCCATTTTATAACATTTCACACAGGCACACACCCCGAGCATATGCACACACATAAGCACACACAATGAAAAGCTGGAGGAAACAGTCCAAAATATTCACAATGCCTACCTCTTGGTGGTAAGGTTATGTATGGGTGATGTTCCCATTTTTCCTTACGTGACTACGAATTTCCCAAATTTTCAACAATGAGCATGTGCTACTATTATTGACAGTAAAACAAACATTATAAAAACAGTAACAAGCTGGTATCAATAATGGTACTTAATGATGGAAGAAGTTGCCATAGATAGCTAGGAGCATCAGCCAATAAGAGCAAGGAGGAAGTGGTCAGTCTCATCGCAGCGGCTGCTATTGGTCCCGTCCCTGCGAAGCCCGGATGTGCTGCCTCGGTGAGCCCTATCATCAAGGAGCGCTTGCTTTTTGACTTTCTTCTTTTCCGGGACTGATTTCCGGCAGAAGATTGGAATTAAGTTTTAAAAAAATGATTTTTAAACATTATTATTTGTTTGACTAGCCAGTACCTTATATTGTTTCCACTATGACCCTTTTTGGTTTTCAACTTCAAGCATCCTTTGCCGTCACCCTTCATCAGAAGGAGGTACAGGTGTGAGAGGGCCATTCCGCAGTCGTGACAATGGTGTTTGATTGTGCATTCATGTTTTAGCCACATTCTTGATTTCTGACAAGTCTGATGTTAGCCATATTTACGAGTTTGTGTGCTGCCTCTCTCGCATCACTAGGAATCCATTATAACTAAAGTTTGTACATTTTAAGGGATGATACAGTAAATCTGAAATTTTCACTAGACCTCTTTACTGCTAAAATGTACAGCTTGATGACATACAAAATCATTTTAATTAAGAAAGTCATCTATTTTTGCCATGGTAAAAAAAAAATCATTTGGAAATAGAGCAATTCTTATACCCATGACCAATAGCTAGTTGAGTTATTATGACATCAAGAACAAACTAATCTGGAGTGTATTTTAAATAGGCGTATCCTTTTAGAAAGCCATTATATTGCTGTAAATAAAAATCACCTTGTTATTGATAACTGTGGTTAAGACTTTTTCCAGCTTTCAGAGAAATAGTGCTTTTCCTTCTCATCCCACAAAATGGTTCGTGTAACTCAACACACCTCATTGAACGTGGTCTGCGAGATCATGTTAATCTAGTAATTTTCCTCATCTCCTAGCTTGGTTAAAGGCAAAGAGTTTATTACGAGAAGTCGTGATTGGCATGGCTTTTGCTGACCAATTGCAATTTCTTCTCCTTGTAAACTCTATTTAGTGTTACAAAGGCAGTTCGCAGGCAGATTGTAAGTGCCACACTTTTCCTCTGACCTTTAAATCAAATTTAGAATTTCAGAAGGTAGCACGCCTTCAAGCAAAATCTGTCAGCTTAATAAAGTGGAAATTTTCTTCAATAAATCTGCAATAAATTTCTACCGTTCGCAGAAGGAGGCAAGCTTTACTTATTGTTCTATAGTTCTGAACAAGGGCTTTCGTTTTTGTGTGTGAAATAAAAACAAGTGTGCTAAATGTAAGAACACCTCTGAATAATGAAAGAAAGAGGGTGAGCGGCATAAATATAGGAGAAAGAAAGAAATACAAGAAAAAAATGATAGAAGTAAAAAGGAGACAGAATTATAAAGAGGCAAGATCATGAAATGAAAGAAGGAGCAAAGAAGAAAAGACACACCAAAAAAATAATAATAATTTTGGTCTAGCTCTACCAAGGAGCACAGAAACATCAAAATCATAAGACCTCCTACTGGGAGAATATAAAATTGGTTTGGGACGTGATGAATTACCTCATCCTCTATCGCTTGCTGAGTTTCTTTGTGTGTGTTTGTTACAGCACAAAATGACCCAATGCCTTAGTCTACTTTCCCAACAAGTAAGTGTCAAGCATTTGCTAAGCAAATGGGTTTTAGCCTAACTCTTCATGGAAGATGCATGGAAACCATGTCTGCATGTGTCTCCTCTCTTCCTTTTTATACCTGTACACTGATGGCAATAATGAACACTCTCTGGGTACCAGAGATGCCCTAGGTGCTGTACAAAGTGCTATGCGATTCTACAGGCATCCCCTCATCTACTCTTCACAGCAGGAGGTCCCCTCTTACAGAGGAAGTTCAGGTGCAAAGACAGCTATTGACTTGCTCAAACTCACACAGTTTTAAAGTGGCTCAACTTTGGCAAGTCAGATCCTCTTTGCCACCAATTTATGGCATCTAATTTATGACACCGATACACATGTGTACGCTTTGATCTACTACCCCAATATTCTCATTTGAAAATGCCGCTACTGGATATAGAAAGGAAATGAGACATTTTTTTAAATAAGCTAGATTTTTTTTTAATTGTTCACCAAAAATAGTAAAAAAAAAAAAAAAAAACTGAAATCAATTTCCACTTAACTGCTTGGTATACTGACATTATAGTGCTTCCTTCCAAAAAGCAAATAGCTCGAGTATGCCATGAGCTTTGGATAAAGGGGAGAAACATATATTTTGCTTAAGATGGGACTTTAAATTAAATACATTTGAGGAAAATGAATTAAATAACATGACAGTGAGATGTTTACAGTGCTGGCCAGTGGCAGGTGAAAGGCAATTACTTGATATACTCTTGCCAGTCTGTTCTCATTTCCTTGGCCAAATTCTCTCCATGACCTTGAGCTTGCAAAGTAGCCTCCCGTATTGATGTTTTTGATTTTGCATCTATCCAATGAAAATTATTACTCTAGCCCCTGCTTGCTCTAAGGGGCAGAGAATAGCTCAGAAATGAAAATCTTGATCTGAAAAATCATTTGGTAAATAATCCTCAAATCTGCCTCCTCTCTCCATCTACAGTGCCACCTTGCTCATCAAACCTGTCCCATCTCCCACTTGCTGTGTGCCACGGCCTCCTTTCTGGTCTTGGTGACACCATTCCTGTCTCCACCACACCAGATCTGCTCTATGTACTGCCACCAGGCTAATCTTTTTAAAGTACAAGTATTGGACTCTCTTATTTAAAACACACTGGTAGCTTTCTACAGTCATTTGAAAAAAATGCCGTAACATAACTCACGTGTTGATCTGGCCCCTGCCTCGCCCCTCTGATCTCAGCCCCCGCCCCGAATCACACTGGCTTATTTGGTTTCTCCCCTTCTCGAATCTTCCCATGGGCATTTGTCTCGGAGTGAGATGCTCTTTGCCATCCTTCCCACTCTTACAACCCATGAATCATTCTTCCAGGCTTTGATTCTCATACGTGAGTGAGGCTTAAAAAGGAAGCCTCAGAAAGAAATACAATCTCAGGCTTTCTACAACTAGCCCAATATTTAACTTTCCACTGCACTTGGCAAATAACATTAGTCATTTTCATTTAACCAACCTCAAATCCTGGGCCATCAATATATTCATGTAAATGAGAGCATCTTGACCTTGGCTGCAATCCCTTGGGGGAGATTATTAAAAACAATCCAAAAATCAAAGGCTCTAGCCCCCAAAGATCTGACGCACTTGGCCTAGGGCAGTGTCAGACATTGGTTTGTGTGAAGTTCCCAGAATTGAGGTCTGGTCATCTACAAGGACAAAGCCAAGCAGAGGCTGAACAGTTACACCTGCTTTTCGATCACAGATGTCATCAGGCTGATTTCTGCAACACGGTGAGTAGTCAGCAAACACGGGTCATGTATATTTGGCTCTAAGGATGCACAGCCCCGTTTCGGGTCTACAGGTAATTGTCCACACCTGGTCTTGGAAGATGAACTTGGGAGAGATGAGGTGATGCAAGACGGACCGGAATGTAAACATCAGCCACCTCGGCACACGCGCTTGCAAATGCAGAAACACTATAATTACGACACTTGTGATTTGCAAGGTGGATGAATGAGCTCTGCTTAAGAGGTAGCAGAGTGTGTGGGCGGGTGGAGCGTGTACCGCAGATAAAAGGCCTCCTCACAGCCCAGGAAGATGGCGCTGAGACCGCCCGACACTGCGGGGTCAGCTCAGAGATTCCGTAGCCCGTTCCTGCTATCGAGAGAGCGCTCATCTGCTTTGAGGCATGCTTTTAGTGAAAATGCCAATTTATATTTTTAGACTGAAAACCGTGCTTTTGAAAGCAGAATAATTAGAAAAAAAGTTGGGGGAAAAGGTATTGACATAATGAGAATATGCATGCTTTATGAACTTAGGTTAACACAATACATGAAGTCTTATACCCGTTAAAAAAAATAAATTTAAATTATTTCATGGCATCTTCCTATATCATCATATATTTTTAAGAAACAGTTCTGTTTATAGATAGTTATAGACATAAATATAGATATAGATATAGATATAGATATAGATATAGATATAGATATAGATATAGATAGATATAGATGATATAGAGATAGAGATGATATAGAGATAGAGATAGAGATTAGGTATAGGTATAGGTATAGGTATAGGTATAGGTATAGGTATAGGTATAGATAGATGATATAGATATAGATATAGATATAGATATAGATATAGATATAGATATAGATATAGATATAGATGTAGATGATATAGATATAGGTATAGGTATAGATATAGATATAGATATAGATATAGATAGATATAGATATAGATATAGATATAGATATAGATATAGATATAGATAGATATGATATGATATAGATATAGATAGTATCTATTACATAAATCTACCATTTAATTTAACTATAGCCATCTCTGTACATTTAAGTAACCTCAATATTTCACTTTTATAAGAATATACAGAATACAAGAACATACAAATGTCTGTGTATTTCTGAGTGTGTGATTATTCTTTTATAGCATGACTGAGTTTGGGGACACTAGTCATTCCGATCCTATTTTCCATAAATATCACCGTGTTCTTGGTGCGTTTACAAATCACACGCCCTTCCGTGTATGCTGATTCATTAGGTCTGAGGTGGGAACAGGGAATATGCATTTTGCTGGGAAAAACCAGAGATCATTCTTACGCAGATGATTCATAGCTTCTACTTGAGAAACTCATATCGGCTTTTTTTTTTTTCAAATTCCCACATATGTCGGCAAACAGTCTGTCAGAAAGATACCTTTTATTTCCTTAAGCAGCACATAATTATGCCCGTTATCTTTTTGAAATTCTGTGCTGATTTGATAAGCAATAATGGCATGCGTTGCTCTTTAATTCAGAATTTCTTTGGTTGAAAGGGGGTTTTTATGTATTTTCTGGTCACTAGGTATATTCTTTTGTAAATTTCTATTTCTTTCATTAGCCTTGCCCATTTGTTTTTATTAAGATTTCATTTTCTTTACCGTTTGTAAGAATTCTTTCTATATTAAATTACTCCTTGGCTGAAAATACACTTCCCGGGTAATTGTTTGTTTTCATTTCATGGTGTTTATTTCGTGTCTTGCAGAAGATCTGGGTGTTTATGTAGGTATGCCTCTACACCTTTGGCTCAGCAGTAATCAAGTCTTCCTTCTAGTTTTTCTATGGAATTGTCTTTAGATTTTTCTGTTGTCGTCCTTGCTTGTTCTGTTTTATTTTTTGTTTTTGTTTTGTTTTTGATTTTTTTAACTTTAACTTTTGTTAACGATCTGGAATTTATTTAGTATACCGTAAGAAAATAAAGTCATGTTTTTGCTAATCAAGTATCCTTTTTATTATTTCTTGCTGTTATAAATATGGTACAACCTTCTCTAACAGATATATCATATCATTTTCTCATATGAGATGAATTTGGGAGGAGCTGTGTAATATTCCAGGGTGACTAATACTATTTCTTTTATCATGCTTTCCTGATCGGCACTCACTGGAGCTAGATCTTAGCTGATGTAGTGTGATGTCCCTTTAAGAGTCATTAAAATACATTTTTAATTTAAAAACAACAAGTTTTCTCAGGGGAAAAAAAAATTACCTTTCTCCCAAATACATTTTTAGAAGTTGCCACTTGGAATTCATTTGCATAATCTTCAAATACTGACAAAATGTCACATGCTTATACTGCAACTGTTACCAGGATATTTTAAGATTTTTATTAGTACAACAAGGTTTACTGGTGTCTATAGGATGTAAAAGTAAACATGTACTATCAATATGTATCAGAGACATGTTTTAAACTGGTAACCGCTGCATTTCTTTGTTTCATTATTTTTTTTTAAACTAAAGGCATCCCACCATTAAAATTGGACCCAGTCTGGAGCAGACCTCCCCAAAAAAAGGTGAGACATAAAAGAATCCAATGAAAATAAGGTCCGGAAGAATTCATCTTTTGATTGCAAGAACTAAGCACTACAAAACGTTTCTTGTTCTTTCTCTCCTTTTATTATTATTATTTCAAAGGGTTTAGTTATATTTCAAAGAAGGGTTTATAACAGATCATAGGCTTTTCCCCCCACACACAAGGTGGAATGACAACCCTCGCTGGGCTGTGCTGAGGTAAAACTTTGAGTGAGACAGAGAGGGACTTAGAAGAACTTAGAGGCAAATGTGGGGCTCTTGTCTCTTGTTCACATCTCACATCCCAACTAGACCCCTGCCAGAAGACGCAGACGTCACAGAGAAGGAACACACAACAGAGAGGGGTGGCCTCTGTCCCCAAGGTAGAGCCCCAGGGTAGAACCCTTCATGAGGCCCCCTGCTGTCACCCAGCAGGGCACTGGGGGCACAGCTGCAGAGGCTGGATGAGACGCCTCAGGCAGACACCCTGAGCGTGGTCCCACCCAACCCCGCAGACCAAGGGTTGGCACACTTTTTCTGCAAAGGGTCAAACAGCAGATAGTTTACACCTTGCAGGCTCCATGGTCTCTGTCACTCCCCAGCTCTGCCCTTGTAACAGAAAAGTGACCGAAAATGACATGTAAACAGATGATTGTGTTCCAGTCATACTCTGTAGACACAGAAATTTGAATTCCATATCATTTTCGTGTATCATAAATAATCTTTACCTTGTGATCCTTTTCAATCATTTAAAAATACAAGCATCATTCTTCACTCCCAGGCTAGACAAAATACTGGTCAGCGGGCCATGGTCTCCCAAGGCGTGCTGTGGACCCCGCATGGCCGAGCAGAGCATCTAAAAGCTACTAACACCCAAGGATGGCTAAACGTGTGGGTGAGGGAGTGAGTGTACCAGAAGATGACTTCCAGTTAGGACAAGTGGATATTTGTTCAAGCAGAAGACCAGGAAGGAACCATAGACACCAGCGTGGACCCAGTGGCAACAAGCCAAGACCTGGATGCTTGGTGGGGTGAAGAGAGAGTCTTGATAAGGACACGTGTCCCTCCATGGAGAGGCATGTCCCCTCCCTCATATACCCCAGACCTCAGTTCATCTCCAAGAGAAGATAAGAACCACAGTATCTGAGTGACTAAGTTTGACACCTGAACAGACCCAGGTGCTTTCATTTGGAAAATTTATATTTTCTGCTATCAAAATAAATAAAGACTTAATAGTTGAGTAAGTATCATTTTTGAAGAAATAAAGACAGCCACATGTTTCAACAGCTGAACTAGATGATGTGGGGATGTCCCCGACTACCACAGATATATATAGTCTGATACCTAAGGTTGTTATTGTACTTTCAAGCAAAAATAAACTTAAAAAAAAATCACATTTAAAGGAACACGGTGAAAAAACTGTCCCCTGATTTGAAAAAGACCTTTCATCACATACTGAATACGTGGGTCTATTTCACCAATTTATTTTCTTGTCCCTTAATCTACATTTATCTTGGTTCACAATCAGTCTGTGTATATCACTATAACCCTATAAATACTCAAATGACTGGGAAAAACGTATTTATTATGCTTCTTTAAAAATAATCTCATCAAACTCCTGCATCATTTATTCTTTCAAAAAACATCAGATTCTACTTTGTCAGCTATAAAGGTAAAAATGAATTCCTTTGGGATTTTGATTTCGATTATTTTAAAGCTACACATTAATTTCAGTAGACTTTATTCACATCTTAGAATAATAAAATTTACCATGCAGAAATATGGTTTGTTATATCATAGTTAAGTATTTACATCACCGTAAAATCTTCCGTTTTCTTTATTTTAAAAGTACATATCTCTTTTAGGGTTTTTTGTGGGGGGAAGGTGGTTATTGCTAATGAAAATTTTATCATACATTACTGTTATATATAAAGATATTGATTTATATGTAATTACTTTATATATAATCCTTTTCACTAAATACTCCTAATTCTTCTAACAGACTTTCAACTAATTCTCTCAAGTTCTCCAATTGGACAAACTTTCCGTCTGCAAACGAGATTAATTTATCTAAATTTTTGTAGTTGTAGTAAGAGATAAAACCACATAGGTCACTGAAAAGAATGCAAATGACCCTTAAAGAAATGAGAAATAAATGTCCACTTCATGAGCTAATATGCTATGTTTCTATCCACTCTTCACCCATCAGATGGGTAAACATTCAAAAAGTTGGACAACACACCCTGTTGGTGAAGCTACTGGGAAAGAAGCACTTTCAAATGTTGATGGTGAGAGTACAAGATGAGTCATCCCTTATGGGGAGGAATTTGGCAATACCCAGCAAGGACACATACACGTTCACCCTTTCACCTGGAAATCCCAGATACGGTGCCAAAAATATGAAAAGGATATGCAAAAAATATATACACACATATATATGTATATATATGATACTTTTTTCTTGCATAACCACTGTAGAGAAGCACCCCTCATTGGCCAGCCAAGCCAGGAACCAGTTTGTAAAGGACCCTAATGGCCAGTTTTTAAGGGAAGCTGGGAGGAAAGACCTCTGAGAGTGACAAGTGACACCTGCACAGCGACCACAGCAACAGTGTCAGCTCACACCTTCACGCAGAACCCCATCTCCAGTTTGCAGCTCCCTCTTATAGATCCCCCCCTTTTTCTCCCACAATCTGAGCCCTTCATTAACTAGATGTTTGCTGTAATATAGCTATCTACCCTTTTCAAGTTGTTTGTAATGGGAGATTTGTGAATATCTCCTCTGCATTATTATTCAAAACTGAAATAATCTTTTTTTTTAATGGGGAAAAGGTTTGCTAATATCTTAGTGAAAAACAGGTGATAGTTCATAATAAAACTATGCTGTAGTCATTCAGTTATTCAATCGACAAATATTTATGCTACAACTACTATATACCGGGCACTCTTCTAAGTTGAAGTAATGAGGAATGGAGCCAGCCCCTGACCTGTATCTATATGCTTTGGAGAGATGGAGATGGAGATGGAGATGGAGATGGAGATGGAGATGGAGATGGAGATAGAGACAGATAGAGATATAGAGATAGAGATAGAGATAGAGATAGAGATAGAGATAGAGATAGAGATAGAGATAGAGATAGAGATAGAGATGATAAGATATAGGAATAGTCACAGTATACATATAGCTTTAGAATCAAATCATATGCAGCATCTCCTTACTTAGATACAACTAGATACACAATATCCATCAACACACAGGCATCCCAGTTGTTACAGGTTGAAAGGAATGTGTGACTCTATATGTGTGTCTGTACGTGTGTGAATGCACACCGCCAGGAGCAACTTTGTAGTCACTGGTGTAGAGTGTGTTGCTTACAGCAAGCCAACCATTTCATCTTCTCAACACATCTTTGTATCCCTTTATAAAGGCCTAAGTTTAAAAAATAAATAAATAAACTAACATATTAAGGGATCGTAGCTGAATTTCATGAATCTAGAGTTGGTTTATCAAGCATCAGCTCCTACAAGACAAAAGCGACTTTGCATCTGGGTGTGCCATACTGTGAAAATAAAAAGCTGCAAATAGCCACATCAACAAACAGCAAGATGAGCTGCATTAGAGTTTTCTGTGACATTTTCCTGTTGACTGCCTTTTTGCCTTTCTGGAACGGGGAGCATCTCTAACTCCAAATGATAAAGAATAAACCAAAGTGATTGCTTCAGACCCTAGAGAATTCCACGTTAAAAAATAAAAAAGCCATGGGTGATTCACATTTCTAGCTGTTGTTTCTTTCTTGGTTTGTTTTTATCTCTCTAACAAATCTCTGGAGAAGGGAAAAATGGTCCGATGGAGGAAAGAGAAAAGCAAAGCAAAAGAAAAAAAAACAAAGACCAAGATAATTACTGATTGTGATTATTTAAGTACAAATTTAGACCCTTACCAGGTAATTTTTACCTCTGGGCGTTACAGTAAATGTGTTCTTGACATCTCAATAGCTAAGATAGACAAGAACTAAAAACTCACAACAAAGGAAATTCATTGACTCTTCCTTGGAAGGGTAGGATCGTGTTAATTTTGTAATCGAGACCCGTTATATTTATATTGAGGTCAGTTATTCCCTAACCAAGATGCATATGCACAAATAAACTCCTACCTTTCCCATTCTTATGAACTTGAATTGTATTAAAGTTTTGCCAATAGGAGTGGGTGACCTACTTTGAAATTCAATTATATATTTTTTATTCTCTCATAAGGTCTGTAGCTTTTTGGCTCAATTCATATGAAACACAATAAACTCATTCATCAATTGTAAAACACAGGTACAAAAACACACACAAAGCATTTTTAGATGTGATACAAAATATCAAGTTAAAAGTGAAATTATTTTATGGTGGTGTTTGCGTGAAGTCTTGACAAGTATTCAATAGTCCAAATGTAACTGTATCTTCAAAATCTTTCCTACATACTAACCAAAATGAGAAATCTCTGGTTGTTTCATAGAGAGATCACCATAGTATAATTTTTTTCTTCTGTTATTTACCAGAAGTAACAGAAGGCAGAAATGTTTTTATGCAAGATATTATTCATAAGGAAAAAAAAAAGACTAACCTGTTCCCTGAGTAAAAATATACAATTTCACACTGGCCCTGTATTTTAATAAGAAATAAACTAGCATTTTCTTCTGTCAGCTGATGAAACAATTGAGTACTATTTTAGAATTTTTTTAAAAAATAGATGATTAGCAGCTTTATCTGGAGACAGAGTTTGCCTCATCTCTGAATGATGAATCGGTAATTCCTAATTTGGGAAGCTCAATTTGAATATTCAGAGTGGGGGAGCACAGAGAATTTACATTATGGTCATCAGGAAGGAAAAATGTCCCCTCTACCCTCCTTCTAGGTTTTTCTGGTTGGTCTAATAGTTAAATCAACATAAGACAGATGAACAGGAGAAAATCAAATTTAACTACGTACATACAGGAATCCATGTAGACGTGAGAGAGTCAAATACAGTCAGGTAACTGGGACTTATATGTCTTCCTGAGCTAAAGAGAAGGGGTAAGGGTCTAGGGCTTCAAAGGGAAGGTAGGCAATTCACAAGGACACAGGAAAGAGCAAGTATTTGGTAAATGAATGGCTGTCATGCCATGCAGAGATTGCTATCCAGGCCCTGTCAACCCCACTCTCAGCTCATCCTATCTAGCCCACATTCTTTGTGGTTATTTCTGATCATAGTTCTCTTCCTGCTATAGGCCCTCGATCAAAATCTTGTTATGCAGAGTAGGGAGAGGTGAAAAAAAAAGAAAAAAAAAAGCTTCCTGAGTTTTCTGTTTCTTAAGAATAATCAACCTAAAATAACCCTGATGACAAAGAGACGGATTATGGGGTGGTAAATTTGGTTTCCCCACATTGTGTTAAGGGTATGATTATTGTTATTATTAATTTTATTTCTATAGATGCAAAGGTGGATGCCAGAGGCCTGGGGGAAAAAAAAATGATGTCTCAGCTTAGGATAATCACTCTCTTTCATAGCACCACAAAAATATTTTTATCAAATTCTTGGGGCAGCAGAAGAGTTAGGATGTTTAAAAGTTGGCAGCTCTGAGAGGAAGCAGAGGAACTGGACTCCAGGGAACAGACCAGTGGTCTTCTTGGATGGCTTCCTGTCCCCAGGGTGAAATGACTGCATGTGACCAAGATTTTATCAGCCGTGCTAAATAAATTATGAGACGTAACACAAAGGACTTCAATCCAGTCATGAACCATCATCCTGGGGACAGTAAAACATAATGTCTGAGGTCACAGAGATCGATACAGATAAACCAGGGTCAGGCCCCCATCTTCCCATCGATTAGCTGTGTTACTTTGGGCAAATTATTTTGCCTCTCCATGAGTAATCATCTCAGAAAGTTATGGAAATTCCATAAGATAATGCTCTTAAAAGGCTTGTCGCAGAGCCTGGTGCTTGCTCAAAAAGATGTATTAAGTGAATGAATAAATACTTAATGGATGTTTGTTCTCATCATCATGATTTCTCAGTTGGAAATAGATCTGTAATTTTGCTTTTTTAAAAAAAAAATCAGTTTGCAGAAGACATACTAATTCCAAGCTCGTTTGCACGTGTCTCCTGCGCGTTTCCTCCGAGCACGCAAGCATGAAAGGATGTTCTGAAAATGTAAACAATTGCATTTCCATGCTGGAAGATGTTAGTGCTTATTCTTTGCTTTGCGTGTTTTCTATGTGTCATCTTACAGAAATGATTACGTTGTCCGTGAGACAAATATTCACCAGACAAGGCTTCGACATTTATCTCGATATTTGGCAGATGAGGCAGAAATCTTACTGGAGAAAGAGATCAGAGAGAAATCAGAAGGACTCCAAGGGAAATGTATCTTTGGAGACCCCTTCCAGAAACAAAAGATGCAAAAAACTGGTTTTCTCACCCTTCGGGGTGTGGAGGAAACTGTCTTCCCCATCCCGTGCTGTCATATGGCCGTCATTTGAAGAGTGTCTCTGAGACTTCCTCATTGAGAGAAGTTTAGCACCCACTTCAAACGACCTCTTGGAGAACCTCTGCTAGAGAGACGTAAACAAGAAAAGCGAGGGGAGTGAGGTCCCTCCTTGGATGTGTGTCGTTCACATCGCACCCTCTCACGAAGCGATGTATTCACAAATGGCAACAGTCAAGATGTAATGTGATGATACAGGAGAAAGCCAGAGCATCAACCAAGAGCCGGGTGGAATGTCAGTCACACTGAAATCATTATAAGTCATGTGATGACAAACCGCCCTGGACCGTCTCTTTCTGCTTGGAACTTTGTGTGGCCATTTCCTTAGGCTAGACCAGGAAGGCTTCATGGAAAAGACCAACTAGGAAGGGGTGACACTCCCTGGTCTGTGACAGCACGGGGTGTGAGTCCCATCCAGGGCTTCCTGTCCCTGAACTCAGTCTCAGCCATCTTCCGAGAGCAAAGGCTAAGGGGACGGGGTCAGCCGGAGGGGCAGCAGCATCCCCACCATGTCCCTGAGCTCCCACGCATCAAGGTCACGCCACGGAAAACAAAGAGAAAACAGAAACAGCAGTTTGCCATAAAGACACGTCTGCGTGAGGATAAAGGTGTGGACCACCCAAGGAAGAATACATAAGGCCTGGGGACCGGAGTCGCTTGGCAAACGAGAGGCCGGGTGGCCAGGACTGTGCTGTCCCACGCTGTCCCAGCCAGATGAAGATTTCAATGAAAATGGAACAGTCGGTTCTTTCGTCAAACCAACCACATTGCAAGAGTTCGGTGTCCTGCGTGGCTGATTGTCACTCTGTTGGATGATGTCAAACTAGAGCATTTCCAGCGCTGTGGAAAGTTCTACTGGACAGCACCAGGTGAGATGCGGCAGGGAACTCACCGCCCTTCAAAATCTTGTACTATGAACCAGTATTACTTATTCCAAACTTAAAATCACTGCACATCTAAAAATCATTAAGTAATCATTTTTAATCGTGTATGGAATTTATGTTGGAAGGTTCAGAAGGCTTTTTCCATTTTTTTCATTAGTGGCAACCTTCTTTGCCACTAGGATTACCAACAACTCATATACGCCTTTAAATGGCCAAATTCAGAAATCTTATTATAGGTTGTTCTCTCTAGACTAAATACAACAATTAAAAAAAAAAATAAGATAAGTTTTCATTAGAATCACGAAGCCCAAAGCCCTGGTTTTGTTTCAAAAGTGAATGATAAATTGCTCTTTTAAAATGGATTTTCACTTTCAGGTACACAAGGAACCATATCACAGATGGAGGGGATAATGAGACAAGTGTCAGATGGTCCACACTGAGCCTCGGGGTCCAGCTGTGCACAGCGGGGCAGCCACGGTGACTCTCACAGCTATGCGACACCCGGCTCTCTCCCTCCCCGTCGTCCGTGTCAAGCAGAAAAGTAGGATATCGGGTGAGTAATGGCGTTTGAAGTTTTGGCCTTGGTCAGCATTTACAAGAGCCCAAAATAAGAAGCTTGTGAAAGTGTCTTATGTACTGTTTATTTTGGGGGAGGAGCGATGGATTGATCTGTCCCCCACCCCCTCTGCCAGCTGCCTGTCACTTCACCTGCCACTACTTGACCCCACCCCCCGCGAGGGCTCCCACTGCGAGGTGGGGAGTCACTGAAGGGCTTTCAGATGGAGAAAGGACATGACAGAAGTGATGCTGGAAGAGGCTTACCTGCCGGCTGCTGAGACTAGACCGTGGGAGCAAAGGCAGAGACGGGGCAACCTGTTAGGAGGCTGTTCACATAATCCAGATGATGAGAGGTGATGGTGGCTTGGACCAAGGCCGTGAGAAGTGCTAGGTAGGTCTCTAGGTGTGTTTTTCAAAGCTCGTTCTGGTCGTGGGGTTCAGGAGAGATGGTAGGGGGGCAGGGAAAGGAGCAGGGAGGCATTTGGGAAATTGCTGCAGTAATTTAGGCAAGAAATCGCAGTGGCTTAGAACTACACCCAGGAGGATTGGTTGACGCTGGAATCTGTTTCACGATAGGGACAGCAGAATCTTCTGACATCTGATAGCATCTCCTTTATCCACGAACAGCTACCACCCAGAGTGGTACCTTCCCCGCCTCACTTTCCGTAACCCTAAACCCCAGGTGGACCCAATACCCTCCCAGAGAGACTCACTTTCAAAGTGAGTCCGTTTGAACAAATTTCCTGGATTATTCATAACAATAAAGGAAAGGCTCAGATGATGAAAACCCAGCCAGGTCCTCAAATGATATCCGTGCCATCATCCTCAACCTTCTCTGCCTGTGGACTCTCATCAGAACCGTAGAATAATAACATTACGAGAGGCCAAGGGCCACAGTCAGCAGCCACAGCAGGAACACTCCAAGGCGTACAGCCCTCCAGGCGAGGGTCCCTGACGCCTAAGAGAACATCGATTCGTGGGAACTACTTTCGATATTTCAAAACTCCTTTCGGAAACTTTAGGCAGAAGTAGAAGGTGGCATTGGAGATGGCAGGTTAGCTGTCTGGGTTTAGTGACTTCACAGCTACTCTGCATGGTCCCCATTATATTAGTCAGTAAACAGTTAATAAAAATAGAAAAATCAATGACTACTTAAGAAATGCAATCTGTTTGAAGACCGCCTTTTAAACCATAGAGACTATGAGGAAAATAATACAGAGGGAGCGTAGAGGAATATTGGGGGATGCATGGAGTTAGTTCCCTTGGTCCCACGGGATTAGCTGAACCCCCTTCCACTGCTCCCTTCTCATGGTGAATTCACAAACCCGGCTGCCACCCACTGACCTAGCGTTGTGGCCAACTGTGCTTTGCCTAATCAGCGCGCTCTCTCTCTCTCTCTCTCTCTCTCTCTCTCTCTCTCTCTCTCATCTCCCAATTATGACTTCCTAATGCACCTTGGGAAACCACGTGTCCCCAGCTCTCAGTCCACAGGGTCCAGACTGAGATGAGTTTTCTCCCGTGCCAACTCCCAAAATACACATGTGACACATCACATTACCCTGTCCCCTGCCAACTGGGCAGTCCAATCAGAGAACCTCATTCTCCCAGCCACTGTGATTGGCTCGGGGAGAAGCATGTGACCCAATCGGAGCTGAGCCTAAGACTTTTGCTGGAAAGATCAGGAACAGAAGCACCTCCACACCCCCAAACCGCCTCCCCAGGTTTATTGAGAAATCAGGGTATGGGCCTGCAGTTGTTGGTACCATCCTCCCACCGTGAGGGGGCGCTCACTTGGAAACAGAGCTGGCATAGAGGCACACGCAGAAGACGAAGAAAGTCTCCATCCCGAGCTGTTGGTCAGTCTCCAGCCATGGACTAGCACTAAGAATTAAATGACCCTTTTTGGTCCAATTTCCTTAACTTACTCCAAATGGAGTAAGCCACTTAGAGTCATAATGGGCACATAAAAACTAATTTATTTCCAAGGCTGTTGAGAGAAATAACTAAAAAATAGTCTCTGAGAGTGATATGAAATGGATAAGCGTGCTATCCCAAAGCCAAGGTGCAAACTGAGGTTTTTATTGTCTGCCACTCTCCCTGCCCACCGTCTGATGAAGATGAGTAGTGAAATCATTGAATGGCCAGCAACGGCAAGGCTAGGTCTCTAAGTAATTGAGAATTGTTAACTGTAAACAATTATTTTGCTACTAAACCTTTCGAGTAGACTATGTTTTGTGCCTACACTTCAGTATATTGTAATCAGCCCAAAAGCAAGTCTGGTTGTGTGTGTGTGTGTGTGTGTGTGTGTGTGTGTGTGTGTGTGTGTGTGTGTTTCTCTTCTCTATTAAACTCAAACAGGCCACAAGTCATCCTGAACCCTCATCCATTACAGGAGCATGTCAGCCTTTCAACGTCTGCACGTGAAAAACTAAAAAGGATTTACGATGCTATCTTTGAACACGAAAAGGGTTTGTCACATAAATGACGCTAACATTCCAAAACCCCTTTGGCTTTGTCAGCTGCCCGTCCATCCTGTTACACACGCGTCTTTCCCGTGTCCCAGAGGGGAGGTGTGGGCGAGGCGAGG
The DNA here is from genome assembly GCA_004027375.1 of Macroglossus sobrinus. Taxonomy (NCBI): domain Eukaryota; kingdom Metazoa; phylum Chordata; class Mammalia; order Chiroptera; family Pteropodidae; genus Macroglossus; species Macroglossus sobrinus. The sequence continues at coordinate 75,219 of PVKZ01003190.1, forward strand.
CGCATGTGTGTGGGGTTTGTGAAGCGCTGTGTCCTCGGGCGACCAGGCAGAGACCCCAAGGCAGCAGGATGAGCCCTGCCGGGTTCAGCGTCCCTTGGTTCCTTAAAAGCTATGAGTCAAGCCAAGGATCACAGCTGTGTAGACTGAGCTCAGACTAAACCCAACATGGAAGATGACGTAGCATCCAGAGTGAGGTAATGAGCACATGTAAGTAGTTACGAGCGTGTCCCCTCCACAGTAAAGTCACACCGAGCCCAAGTCAGCGTTGTCACGCGTGTCCCCAAAGCCCTCATGTTAAGCCACCTTGTTGTCATCCCAAACTACCCAAACTCTGGAACTCAACATTTGGAATAAGTCTGTCCATCATTACCTATCCTTGCCCTTTGTCATCCACTGACAGCTAGTGACCTGTTCTTTAAATGTGTCTTGTCATCTAGAGTCTTGATAACCTTCCAAGTGTTCGATACCCCGATATGACCTACCTGCGTTCCAGCCAAGCCCAGGGCCAACGGTCTCGGAGAACTGCTCACAGCGATGGCACCGCATTGTGGGACCTCGAACCCCAACCAAACCCCCTGAGCCCAGCTCCCAGCCGTGAGTAACCCTCAGCACCTGTTAGCTTGATCCCATTTCTGAGCTACTGACTATGGCCAAAGAATGTAATAAAACTGAGCCAACAGATCATTTCACTTAGCAAGACCCACACAGAGCCGAAGAGGTGACGTGGCTTTCATCCCGTTAGGAACAACCTGGGCGAAAACCAGAGTGACTGGTCACCAACCCAACAAATGGGCTTTTTCTGAAACCAAGGGTAAATGCCATTGGACACCAAGATCGTCCTGAGAAGCAAGTGTTATGCTCCCGTGGTTCTAACACGCTCAGCCCTACAGAGCGAGGGCTGAAAGCAAGGACTCGAGAGTCTGACGGGTCCCAGCCTGGACCCCAGCAACGCGGTATTACAAGGACGTGACCTTGACCGTTTCGCTTACCCACTCTAAGACGTCTCTCCTTACCCACACACCACGGATTATAACAACGCCCAGCCTTACGACCGCAGCAAGGATTTTGAAAATGAAAGAACGTTTTATCACCCTGGTTTACTGAACTGGTCTCCCTAACGTTGCTCACGATAGTACCGAGTAAATTCACGTGATGCTTCTTTGCCCCCTGACACACACACAGTATCACCCTATGCAGAGCTGCCCCATCACAACCGAGCCTTGCACTGGGCAGAGGGACAACTATCCCGTCCTGGTCTTGTCTCCTGGAGTCCTATAGGAGTGACCTCCTTCCGCGTGCCACATAGCTTATAATAAAAGTACGACCATCCCTAGGACAGCTCCAAATTTGGACTGTAGCAGTCTGTAAACCGTACCTGTCTGCCGTTCCTCCCTCCCTCACGGCCCCTTCCCGCGTCCTGTCACACCGCCCTCCACGCGGACTGGAAAGACATTTTCATCTCTCAGACCGAACACTGATGAAATGTTTACGGGGACCGACGACTGACACCGAACAATGCAGCCGAGACGGAGGCCCTGTGTTCTTTTCATCTCCTCGCCAACTCCACCTAGAGACCGTCACCGTCTCTTTCAAGTGGCTGTGGGCTCCGCGGGTGCCGAGCGCCTTGCCCTGTCCCCTGCCAGCCGGGCAGAGGGCCGGCGCTGTGCCTGCCTCCCACCAGCCACGCCGTTTGCCAGCCAGATCTCCGAGCTGGAGAAAACGCACACACACATCAAAAGATCCGCTGGGAGGTTTAGGAGCCAGACACAGGATGGTGGCGCGATTGTAATTCAGGTGAAGGCCACCAGCTCTACACGAAGCAGCGCTGGCACATGCCTCGGATGCTTTTGGGGGTCTCTCCAATGACACAGCCACCCAGAGTCACCAAAGGCACTCCTGTGGCTTTCCCTTTGGAGCCACCAGAAGGAGGGAGCATCGTTCACTTACCCCAAACCCAGAGAGGTCCCCCTCGCCGGACCCTTCCCTTAGGGTTCTGTCCACTCTGAGAAGGGCGGGGGGCGTCCTGTCTGCTGCCAACTTTCCCAGGAGGGCACACGATTAACGAACTTGAAAAACAATGCACCTCGGATTCTCCTTCTGAAAAGGACAGACAGGGAACTGCTTAGTGGCAGAAGCGAGAACTGGGTGGTGCCAGGAGCATTTGTTCCCACAAATATGTCCCTCTCCCGCAAGCATGCCACCTGACTCAGAGGACTCCACCGGGAGGACAGGCGGGACAGAGAATGAACCTTCACATCCCCGGCTTCCCACCGCCCCCACCCCAACCACGCAGAAAGCGATGAGAAAGCGGACAAAGATTGAACCCTTTGAAACGCGGTTTGGCTGCTCTAAGAGTTGTATTTGCTTGTTTGTTTTTTACTCAGTGGCCTGGATGGCCTACAGTCGGTGCGGGTTTTTCATTCGCCACTTTGGCCTGTGATTTCTCAGTCCATACTCAGCTCTCACATGTCCAGAAGGCGGGGACAGCTCGAGGCACCAGCTGGCTATTCCGAATTATTCATTTACGAGATGAAATTTGTTTCGCCGAGACCAGGGGGACCTGCCAGCCCAGGACTCTGGGGCGCTTGAGTGGTCACCAACAGTATTTTCTCCTACACTTTATTTTTTGGGTAAGATGGGTTAGTATCTGTAAAGATAACCCCTTTAATGCCCAAGGCAAAAAATACTGCATAAAGGGCAGAGTTATTCATGGGCAGCTGGATGGTTAGGAAAAGGTACCTGCGTTAAGTCAGTAATTACTCACCGAGTGCTTATTACACAGTAGATGCCGTGCCGGGCGCTACATAAACGTCATTTCATTTCCACCTGTGGCACCCCTATAAGGTGCGTATTGCTACTCTCGAATAACAAGTGAGAAAACTGGGGTTCAGAGATGTCGTGAGGTGACCTACCCACAGTGACACTGAGAATACACGGAGAAAGCAGGTTATGTAATTCCTACACCAAGGACGACGCCCTCTGGGTGATAAAGTGAAATAAGAACAACAAGGAATAGGACCCAAAATCAGGGTTCTAAAATTTAGGAGACACCCGTTCAGCCACCGAGATCTACAAGGTTTGCTGTTCATCTTCACCTCCAGCCTCTTCACCCCCTTTCTGAATGTCCTAGGCTTCACAACCTGGGTTTAAGTCACATTTTCTTTTCAACCATCCAAACAATATTTCCCACAGTTAGATTATGAGCCTCAGCCAAACAGTTTATCATTCCTCACTGAAGGGAAAGTCCACACAGGGGATGTGACAATGACTGTGCCAGCTTCGTTAGCCCTTTAAACCCATTTCTTGGCTCCTTAAAAATAAGTAGTTATGCAAATACTTCGCAAATATTTATATGTGTGTGTGTGTATGAAATTATGCATGTATCTACGTATATTAATACATATATTTATACAGACATATATATGCTCTATACATACTTACACACACACACACACACACACACACACACACACACACACACACACACAACCTGGCAACAGTGGTTACTTCCAGCAAGTATTCCTGTTTTAAAGGAATTTTAATAAAGTAGAATAATTAGCGCTAATCAGTAGTACAGAAAATGAGGATTTCTTTGGAAAGATTTGATTGACTATGCTTCTCGTCTCCGGGAAGATAATAACCATAAGCAGCCCAGTTGTCAGAGCGTCTTAGCCCTGTCCCTTCACAGGCCCAGACACCCTCCTCCAGGCACTGAGAGTGTGGGATGACAGCTGATAATTGCTCCCTTCTCCAGAGATTGCTCTCTGCCGAAGGGAGCCTCACCCTGCACCCCACTTCCTAGAGCCATAGGAGCTGCTTAGGGGAGCCGCTGGGGTCCGTGCCTGCCTGCCTGGGGGCTGGAATGCCCAGCGCACTGTGCTCCCTCTGGGACCAGGCTGAGGTCCGCTCCAACTGAGGCCACATTCTTGCTTACCTCTCTCCCCTGCCCTGTCCTGCGTCCCTTCTCTGGGGAGCACATCCCCAATACATCACTTTCACAAGAATCCTTGTCTCAGGCTCTGCTTCTACAGAATACAACCCAAAATGTCTCCATCGCCCCCTCCTCCCACCAAATAAGACTACTGATGGCCTGAGACTTTCACAAATGAATTCAATGAACCTGCAATGAACGGGCAACTTCAAACTTATTTAAACTATCCCAGATCGTACAGAGGGGAAAACACACACACACATCTGAAAGTATCTTGTGTCATGCCCTGACACCATTGATGCCAACCTCTGAAAGCAATCAATCAATCTGACAGATAAACACAAATGCAATTGTTTTAAATAAAATATGAACACCACCAAAAGTTAGCATCTTAAAAGAATGATTCACCATGCTTAAGTTAGGTTTATAACCTGTTGATATAATTTACCCTATTAGGTGGGCAGTAGCCACAAAAATCTATGATGCTCTAAAGATTATAAAGATACTTGATGAAACTTGATATTTATTTGTTATTTTAGAAATAGTGAATACTTAATTAATAATTTTGTATAGAGATAAATAATATAGATTTAAATAAAATAACTAGAAAATATAAAGAAAAAATAGATTTCATTTTCGAAACAAGAAAAAAGACTTTAAAATACCAGCAAATAAATTAATGAGAAATATATGAAATCTTTAAAAACTTATAAAACATAAGCATCGGAATACACAAGGTGTTAATAAATGGAAAGATATTTGCCATTCTTTTCTAACATAGCATAATTTTATTCAAGAAAAGTATGAATGCATTGCAATCCCTATTGAAATTTCAGAGGTAGAGTTCATTGACTGGTTGAGATTTTTTTAGGAAGGAAACAAGTTAATCAAGGTCTCAGGGAGAAAGAAATAATGATGCAAAAATAACCAGAAAAACCCTGAAAAAGGAGAGGAAGTAGGTGGTGGGGTTAGCCTTGAAACACAAAACATAAAGTCAGAGTAACTTAATGAGATAATGAATATAAATTGCTTAGCACAATATCTGACACAGAAAGAGAGAGAAAGATTAATGGAACAAAATTGAATGGAAAAAAAAAAACAAATACAGATGGAGATTTAACTTATGAGAATATTTGCATTTTAAATCTGTGGGGAAAAGATGGGTTAGTTGATGAGTGGATTTAGGACACCTGTGAAGTTTTCTAAATATAAAATGAAATGAAATCGAACAATTACATGCTAACAAATTTGAGAATTGAATCTCTGTATCCTTTCTTTCACCAAAAATTATCTCGAATGGACTGGCAGTATAAATAGTAAGAAATGAAATCTTAAAAGCACTAGAAGAAAACATAGGAGTTAAAAAAAAAAAAAACTTACTTGCTAAGCAAGATCTTTTTTTGAGGGGGGCTTTCTTTTTTTAAGTTTATTGGGGTAACATTGGTTAATATAATTATATAATTTTCAGGTGTACATTATAATTTGACATGTGTATATTCTATTGTGTGTTTACCACCCAAAGTCCAGTTTCCTTCAGCTACCATATATTTCATCCCCTTTACCTACTTCACTCTCCCCTTACCCCTTATATTTGAACCCCTTTATCCTGTCTATCTCCCCACTCCTCTCTCACCCCTCCCCTCTGGTAACCACTAGTCTATAGTCCACGTCCATGAGTCTCTGTTTGTCCTGTTTATTTGTTGCTTTTAGCTTTATATCCCACAATATAAGTGACATCATGTGATTTTCAACTTTTTCTGTCTAGCTAATTTTGCTTAGCATGATTTTCTCAGGGTTCATCCATGTTGTCACAAATGTCAGTATTTCATCTCTTTTTATGGCTGAGTAATATTCCATCGTATATATGTACCACAGCTTCTTTAGCCAATCATCTATCGTAGGACACTTCGGTTGCTTCCATGTCCTGGCCACTGTGAATAATGCTGCTATGAACATCGGTGTGCAAATATCTTTCAAACATGAGTTTTCAAGTATTTGGAGTAAATACCCAGTAGAGGGATTGCTGGATCATATGGTAGATCAATTCTTAGTTTTTTGAGGAAACTCCATACTGTTTTCCATAGTGGTTGTACCAATTTGCAGCCCCAGTAGCAGTGGTTAAGCAAGACCTTTATCTTGAAATAGGGATAATCTTTCTAAGAAATAGGTTACAGAGCTGACTGATTTTTTTAAATTTATTTTTATTATCAAAAGACAAATGACTAACAGAGTGAAAGTATTTAAAATCCATATGACAAACCATTGCAATAACAAATCACTGTAATAACTATGTATGGTGTCAGAGGGGCACTAGATTTCTTGGGGTGATCACTTTGTGAGTTATACAGATGTCTAATCACTATCCTGTACACCTGAAACTAATATAGTATCGTATGCCAACTATAACTGAAAAATACAAAGTTATTAATTTTAAAGGAAGAACACAACTTGAAAGATCATCATCCCAATGTATTAAAGTGAGAAAAATCTCTAACATGTTGCTTATAGGAGGGACGATATGACTTTTGAACATATATGAAGACAATCACCCACACTTGTAATTTTAAAGAAAATACACAGTGTTCAGCGAGCCTGAGCATGACAGACACTTTCAGATCTTATTACATGAGATCAACTCCCCAAAGGGAAATTCAGCAACATCTATAAAGAAGGTAAAACACACACAGCGATGATTCCAGCAATTCTACTGCGAAGCAGATATCGTATAGACGTGACCCCTTTTCTGCCCAGAAACTCATTCACAAGGATGTTCATTGCAGTGACTGAAGGTAAAACACTGTAAATGATCTAAATACCCCCTAGTAAGAAAATAGTTAAACTGAAAACAATCCATACGAGGTTTATTTTTTTAATCCAGGCAGACAGGGTTTCAATGATTAACTTTTGCTGTAAGAGGCCAGATAAGTGAATAGGCTTTTTATATGGTCCCTGCCACAGCGAGTGAGCTCTGCCGTTACATAAACCAATAGATGGGTCTGTGTTCTCGTAAAACTTTATTCACAAAGCCAGGAGGTAGGTCGGATTTGGCCCTTGGGTTATATTTTCCCCATCCCTCATTTAAGGGATTTATTTATGGATACATAAACAACATGCTTATGTATGGATATATGGATATATAATTTGTTTATGAATAGATCTCTGTAATAGTTTAAATATATGTTAAACTGTATGAATATTATATAATGTACATTATGTATTTCTTAGGTAATATATTATGCAACATATGATTAAATAAATACTAAAATACTAAAATACTCAATAGTTGTAAAAAAGAATGAGGCAGCCCATGTATTCTGATACAGAAAACAAGTTATCTTAAACAAAACCTCCAAACAGCAGACCCTTGAGAATCATACATTCCCATTTCTATTTAACAGTTTATAGGTTTCGGGCAATGTTTTGTATCCGACACAGAAGAAGCTGCCGCCCGTCTGTAGGGAGGGGACTGAGGGACTGGCTTTCTGGGAAGATAAAGAAGAAAGCACTTCCCTTTCATATTTTTTGTACCGTTGACTTTTTTTTTATGGTATGCATTTATAATTTTAAGTATAAAAAAAGTATTTTGAAAACAAAATTGATAAAATGTTCAGAGCGAAGCAGCAGGGGTTAGTATGATCACAGGATTGAAAGTCAAACTGATGGTCAGCGGGTGTGCTGGTCAACCCCGCCATGCCAGTCATTAAAACGTTAAAAGATATCTCCACCAGCTGACAGATAAGCATCGCTCTGACCCTACCAGCCTGGCCACGCTTGCCCCTCCCCCAAACTCCTCCTGATTCAGTAACTCTAAGTTCTTAGCAAAGTTCATCACTTCTCTGAATTTCTCTTTATTTGCCAGTGAAACATCGGGAAGACTCATCCTCCTTGGCCTTGGGTTTGCCAGGGTATCAAAGGAGGTGACACATCTAAAAGCACTCTGCAAAATACACAGCTCTAGGCCAGCATAAGATAATTATCATCATTTATTCGCACTCTGCCTGTGGGCAAAGACAATTTGGAGTATTTGTTCTTAGGACAATCAGTTTGTACCACACAGGCTGGAAATATAGCCTTTCATTCAAACTCTCTCTGCAGCAAGAACCAGATCTTTGTCTAGTTTGTTAAATATGCATCAATTTCCTTTGCTCTCCAGGATTCCTTGAGGACAGAAAATGTGCCCTTTTATTTACTTAACCTCAGGACCCAGTATAATGGCTGACGTAGTCTCAGTACTTGTTTGATGAAAGAAAGAAATATTAAGGGAGCAAAGAAGCAAAATGAGAGAGATCTGCACAATGAAATCTGATTTATGTGTTGAGAATCACAAATCCACTTCTCAATTATCTCCTGAGTAACTCAGTTTATACCAGCAGTCCCAGGATAAAATATAACCCAAGAAACACTGTGTGAATCTACTGGTGGGACTCTAATTCTTTTTTTTTTTTTTTCCATTTGACAAATATTTATTGAGTGGCTACAGGAATTGTGGTGGGTACTTGGGCTCAGAGCTAAAGAAAGATTGAGAGCTGACCGGGTCAGGGGCATGGGCTCTAAGCGTCTACAGGAAGTTCACGTGAAGGCCCTGTGGGGGAAAAAAAGAATGGTGACTTAAAAGACAAGGTGGCACATGGAGAGAAGATAAAGTGATGATACAGGGACTTAAAAGGCACAGCCATGCTGCATTTCCCAGCTTTCCCTGAGGCTGGGTGTGACCACGCCATCTGACCTGGGCAGTAGAATGCAGTAAGAGAGGCACACCTAACTCTAAAGGAGCAGCCGCCCTTCCTCCCATGCTCTTTGCCACTTGGCCTACAGGGTCAAGATGATGGTGAGGTCACAGGGCAAGGAGGAGCCATAAGATGGGAGGAGCCTGGGTCCCCCGGGAAAACATTGAGCCACTTATAATGTTTGCTTGCTCTTTTGTGTGAGTGAGAAATAAAGTCCCATTGTGTCTGAGTCTTACATATATTTTTTTGAATTTATGTTTTTCTCCAGCCTGGCCTCACATTCAAGCTGTTGGTGTTTATCCTGAGAAATGGCAGCCTCTGAGGGCTGTTATATGTCAGGTGGTGAAGACACGATCTAATGTATGTTTTAAGTAGACAGTTCTGGTTGCTCCATGGAGGGTGACAAATTCCTCCAGTTTTCCACTGTGCTCTGCCTGGTTGACTTTGTCCCATATAGGAAGGTGGCAAAATGGCCAGAGACTTCAGAGATACGCTGTGACGAGGCGTCAAGGGCAGCGGGCTGTGGATAATGGGAGAACAGTCATGGGCGCGAGCAGACAGACGGGTGATATTAACAGTATGTGAGTCAAAGGCCACGTCTGGTAAAAACATTAGGGACGTTCTAAAACTCAACACTGCGGCAAGTACGATCACAACGGCGAAGAGAGAGGCACAGAGCACTGGTACCGGAACGTGGGGCCGGGAGTCAGGACGTGGCTCTGCCACCTGCCAGCACTGAGACCTCGGGGGTGTTACATTTGCTCTGGGGTTCGAGTTTCCCCATCGGTGAAATGGGACAATAGAATTCATGTGACAGAATCCCCGCGAGGACACAAATACCCATGGCTCAGAGCAGGTCCTGGCATGGGGTTGGTGGTGTGCAGCCATGCCAACGGTGATGGGCATCCAGGCTGGGAGGGAGAGGGGTCAAACGCCCTAGTACTGGACAGGAACTAAGGAAGCAGATGGGTTTCAAAGACTGACAGACCCTGAGGCAGATGATTAACTGTTCTGGAAAACCATTAGACACTTGGCATCTATAAAAACCAGAAAGACTATAGTAGACGTAGGAGAAAAGTCCATCCCACTTAGAAGTAAAGAACCTCCTGTTTAAGGTCTTGTGACCTCAGCACTACCGACATTTTCAGCCAGAAAATCCTTCGTCGTGTTTTGGGGAAGTGGGGTGCTGTCTTGTGTACGATAGTGTGTAGCAGCTTCCCTAGTCCCTACCCACGAGATGCCAGTATCAACCCCTCAGTTGCAACAATAGAAAACATCTCCAAAATAAAAACATAAACTTAAAAAATTTGTTGAATGAATAATTGACTTGTTTTTTAATTATTAAATTTAATTTTTAAGAACAGTTTTCAGACATTGACAAACGTCTCACTCTCTGTTGATCATTCGTTGGCGAACATTTTTCACTGGGGACATAAAGAGGATTATGTGGACACATCTACCAGAATAGAACTTGTCTGCAAGAGTTTACATTATCTTTTTTCCACTACGTTGCTCCTGGTCTCCTGGATATAATGTCACCAAAATATTTAGAGAGAAGTGAGAGAGTGATTACTTGAACAGAGTATATTACATCCTCATTGAAAAAAAAATACATTTTTTGCTGAACAAGTACAGAGACATGTGTGACACCTGTTTCCCATCCAAGTATTAGCCAGGTCCGACTCTGCTTAGCTTCCGAGATCAGACGAGATCAGGCGCATTCAGGGTATGTGGCTGTAGATGGTGACACCCGTTTCATTCTGACTTCGGGTACCTTTTATGGTCAGTCCAGCTGGCACCCCACTGACAGGCTGACCTTGAGTGATTTTTCGCCAGGTGTTGGTGTCCAATTATTTCTATGCGACCTCACATATCTGCCTTTTAAATTCCTGAATTTGTTTTCTATCCTGTGTAACACATCGCCACAAACATAGCCGCTTAAGACGACATCCACCTTTATCTCGGTTTGATGTGTCTGGAGGTGAAACGTCTGGGTGGGCTTGACTAGGCGCCCTGCTGTGGTCTCCCCAGAGTGACATCCAGGTGTTGGCTGGGCTGCACCCTCGGCCAGAGGCCTTGGGGAAGAAGCCACTTGCAGGCTTGTTCAGGTAGCTGGTAGAACACGGTTCCTTGTGATTCAAAGACTGGGGTCCCCTCTCCTTGCTAACCATCCGCTGGGAGCTTCTTTCTGAGACCAGAAGGTGCTCCGTGGTCCTTGCACATGGCCCTGCCATCCTCATAGCAGAGCTGCCTTGAATCCTTCCTGAAGGATTCCTTCCTGAAGAGTCTCAAATCTCTCTGACTTCCCATTCTGCCACCAGCCAATGACAACACTCTAATTTTAGAGGGCCCACCTGATTGGCCAGAGCCAGCAAATCATCTTTGTAGATTCAGGTCAGCTGACTTGGGACTTGAATTACATCTGCAAAATCCCTTCACAGCAGTACCTGGATTCGTGTTTGACGGAATAACCTGGACATGGGAATCTTGGTGGCATCTTTATAATTCTGCTTATCACAATGTCTTGAAAGCAGAGAGTAGGGGCCCACGAAGGTGGCTCTCTTTCACAGTTCCCTTTCATGTCCTCCTTTGCCTGACAAAGGGGCACTTCACTTCAGTGGGGACCTGTGAGCACAAGAGGGTCGAGAGTGCTGTGCTAGGTAAGGATGATACGATCCCGATACCCATTTGTCCTGAAAAGACTAAAGATAGGGGTGTTGAATGGTGGGGGGAATTCACTTATAACCAGATTTCATCACTCCTGTGAAATGATTTAATATTTACTTTGTTTCTTCTTACTGAGATTTTAATTTCATTGCCACAGATAGCGAAGGCGCCACGCGCTGCATGCGATTGTGACATCCCAGTCGTCACCAGGAGCTGGATTATAGTAGGCTTCACAAAAGTGAGGGGGCAGAAATATTTTAATTTTGTTTTTAATTAGACCATAACAAAGGCTATTACGAACCGAGAAAGAATACCTTAAAATTAATTATCAGTCAGAATAAGATCCTCAGAAAAGTCTTTCAAAGCTTAATCAAGATAAAAATGAAAAGAACATAAAATTAAATTTAAAAAAAAATCTTCTAAAAGATGAAAGAATTCAGAGAAGAACATGCAAAAATAACTTACGGGAGAATAAGGGCTCAAAATTAGATACCTCTCCTGAATCATTGTCAAGGATGTATCTTACTTGAACTATGATCAAAAACGCACATCAATCTCCCTTTTTGAGAAAAATAGGAAAGAATGACTCAGGTTCTATTTCGCGTTACAGGTATGACTCAATTTCCTATGACAAGTTTCGTGCTTTTTATAAAAGAGCAGATGAAGACACCCATGTCCCCTCGTGGACGGAGGTCCGAGCCCAGTGTTTGACGCCAAGCTTCGGACCACTCAGACGCTGGGAGACCCTCTAGCTTCTAGGAAACGTCACCAATCTCAAGGGTAAAATGCAGATGTGATTGTTCCATACAGGGGAACCCCTTCGTGTCTTTAAAATGAAACATGCGTGTTCCCCACAACGTTATCATGATCCGTTTCTCTTGAGTCAAGAGGGAATCTCCAAAAATGAAGGCATTCCTCCCAAGGTCACCGCTATCCAGGCGGCATCATGGGACATGGTGAACACCTGCATGATTGGTTTGTTCATTCTCCTTCCCCGTGGACTCTTCTTCTTCCAACAGAGTTCCACTTTCAAGGAGGAACCTTCTCTCCCTTCTCTCCATCCCTTTGGCTTGAGAGAGAAATAATGTCCCCATCCCCGCTTCCGAAGAAAAATGTATGTGATCCGGGATCAGAGCTTTGGGTCTCCTGGCCACAGCGATCGATTCTAAGTGACACCTGCTAGGCCAATCCGACAAGTATCTCCGACCTTTGCTAAGACTGTTGGTAAACAGATCTTCTACCCCCTGAGTTGTCTAACTGAGCCTGGATCATCCGGCATCGTCTTTCCCCCAAGAAGAAGGAGCCAGCCTGGTAACGAAGCCATTTCAAAGAAAAGAAGAGTCGAAGGATGGAGAGAGAAAAGATCTTGGCAGCATTATTTGAGCACCTGGATCCAGCTTCACCTGAAGTTGTCCACACATGTGATTTTCATTTTACATCGGCAAATAAAATTCCTTTTGACGTTCAGCCAGTTTAAGCTGGTTTTCTGCCGTGACATCAAGAGAGACATGGCTCATCACTTCGTCTGGAAAGACTGCCCCAGCTGCTGCTTATCGTCACTATCAGCGTGTCCTTTTCTTCTGCCGCCTCTGCTTCCGTTATACAAACTCTATAAATTCCCTTCTCTTTCAGTTTGTGGACCGGCTCCCGCCCATCTGAGATGCTCTCCGTGTCTCCTTCTTCATCTCTTTCACAGCCCATGTTAAAGCCCAACCTCAAGGAGCACTTTCTTTGTGCTCTAACCCCTTCTCCAAACGTCTCCCGTCCCACGTGTCACACCATCTTCTGTCTACCTGCCAGTTCATCCGTCCACATGTCCTGCTCCCCAGCTACCTGGCGGCCTCCTGGAATCTTAGACTTTCTTTATCAGCCCCCAGGGTTTCAACACGCTGTTGGGCTCAAGCCTCTGGCATCTCTTAGTTGGAATACTGATACAGCCTCCTCACGGCAGCGCCCATGCCCACTCTGCTCCTTTACCCTGTTCTGTCCCTCAGCTGATAGACGCTGCTGCTGAAAATCTTTTCATGCGTTTTGAATGTTCTATGGATTGATTTTATCCAAACTCCTTAAAATGGCCTGCAAAGCTCTCCCCTTGCCTCCCCCACCCCTCTCCAACCATCTCTCTCTGCTCCTGTCACACTCACTGCCCGCCACTGCTCCCCACCCCAACACCAGACACGCTGCCCCATTCTCTCTTAACACTCACCCCTCCTTTCTTCTCCTAATTAACTGGTACTTATTCTTTAGACCTCAGCACAATTTTCATTCCCTTGGGGAAAAGTTCTGTGACCCGGCTGATTACATTACCTTTCCCCGATTGCCGTTATACGTTCTCATGATCCCATAGCGTTTCTTTCACTGCATTTATCAAATTTGTCATAATACACACCAGTGTGCACATCCATATTTATGCCCGTTTTGATGCTGTCTCTGTCCTTTGGCACAAGCCCCAGGAGGCTCAGAACAATACCTCTTTTCTCACCATTATATCACCAGCACTCAACGCATCCTAAAAATATGCTAGGCACTTAATACACAATGGCAGAATAAATGAACGCATTCCCTCGTTAGGGCACAGGAAATATTACGGGACAGGTAGAAGGATAAACAGAAGGATGGGCGACAGAAAGAGAGATGGATGAATAAAAGCATTAGCTCATGCGCTTTTATCCTCCGACTTCTGCCTACATTTGGAACACAATAAAAACAAATAAAGCGCATAAGAACAATGGCAGAGCCTTTTGAATGAAATACACTAGTCATGAGATCTAAATGGAGAGCAGGCCAGCCTGTCACACAATAGAAAGTTTGGGGACCACAAAGAAGCTTTGAACAGCTGATTATTTTGCCCTGTGAGTGGCAAACACCAAACGTGTTATTTCAATGCCTGGCACCCCAGTTCTGTAATTGAGTTCCCAAGTTTGCTTTTGGTCAAAAAAAAAAAAAACAGCTAGGCAGAGACGATTTGTATAATTATAGAGGCTTTTTTGATGTCGATTTCTAGGGCGCTGGAGTGATATTTTATTAATATAAGTTGCCTTTCTCTGAAAACCAGCAGAATTTTGCCGACTCGAGACATTTTAAAACTGTTTTGTCATGCCTTGTCTTTATCCAGGTAAGTCGAGCGATAGCTAAAATAATCTCCGAATCTAAAACAGATTTTATTCTTACAAGTCGTATCACCTACTGATGGGTTTACGTGTATCAAAACAAGCATGGGTGATAAAGATTGTGATGTTTTTAAAGATGGTTTTAGTTGCCTACACAAAATGAGATGTAAGAAGGATGGTAGGAAACATCATATTGCACTTCTTAGAGCTTTATTCATATTGTTACATCCACGGGATCTGTGTGATCACCTGAAAATCCAGATACTATTTTCTCTATTTAAGAGATAAAGACCTAAAGGCTTAGAAAGGTTCACAGATCTCTCCAAGGACGTTCAATAATCAAGATGCAAAAGCAGGATTCGAACCCTCATCTGCCTCACTGAATAAATCCCCAAGCCTTTTTTGCTCCACTGTTTTACTATAAAACAATAAAAATAAAGCCTCTTAATCAAAGAGAGTCCTTAAGGGTCCCGGACCTGCCCATCTAGGAGTTTAGAGTTTTATAGTTTCTGTAAAAACAGTCACCATGTTAAGAAAACTAAAGATTGCTGTCTCTCTGATGATAATGACCCCAAATATGCAGTTTAAATCAACGTATCAAGCAACCCTCCTCCCATTCGCAATGCTCCCCTCCTCGCCCTGGATAATGTTTGATTCTATAAGCATCTGCTAGCGTGTATTTGCCAGCTCTGTGTTAACTGCTGGAGATAGATGATGATCGATCAATAGATAAATGATAGATATGATAGATGATAGATGATAGATAGAGAGATGATAGATAGAGACAGATGATAAAGTGATAGATGATAGATTAGATAGATGATAAATAATAAATTATAGACAGATGATAGATAGATAAATAGATAGATAGACAGACAGACAGATGATAGTTATAGACAGATGATAGAATGATAGAAAAGAGATGGAGGAACCTTAAAAGCATACTGCTAAGTAAAGAAGTCAGCCTGAGAAGCCGTGTACTGTCTGATTCTAACTACGTGACATTCTAGAAAAGCAAAACTGTAGACAGTAAAGGGATCGGTGGTTGCAAGGGGTTGGGGGAAGACAGAAGGAGAAAAGGATGAACAGGCAGAGCATACAGGGTTTTTATGGTGGTGAAACCGTTCTGTACGATACTGAAATGTTAGATACGGAACATGCTACCTTTGTCAAAACCCACAGAATGTGCAACACCGAGAGGATCCCTCATGGAAACCATGGACTCGAGTCAATAACGATGTGTCACGTGGTTTCAGCATTTGCGATAAATGTACCAGACTACTGCACAAGGATAACAATAGGGGAAACCGAGGCGGAGAGAGGGAGCATATAGAAATCATTTTGTGCTCAATTTTTTGTAAACCTAAAATTGCCTTTAAAATCTAATATATATATATATATATATATATGTATATATATATATATGTATATGTATATGTATGTGTGTGTATATATATATATTTTTAAAGTAATACTTGAAGATATTCTGGTCCATCAAACTATATATGGCATAAAACAAAATATGCTTCACTTATGTAGCTCCAGGAGCTAGAACAGTGACTGGCTCGTAGTAGGTGTTTGAAAACTAAATGAGTGGCATAAACAAATAAATGCCTCCATTGAGTCATCTGGTGTTCCCGTGAAGGCCATTCTCAGAACTATAGACTCTCAATCCATCACTAAGAAACATCCAAGAGGAGCTAATAAAATTACATAACGGTTGCCTCAAAGCAAATATGTCAAGCAAATATAGCGATGTTTTAACTCTATTTGAAAATGTATGCACACATAAATATCTACACCTAATTCTATTAAATCGCAATTACAGAGGTTGTGTAGGAAATTGGAAATATGTGCAAATTATTTTTCTGAAATTCCTTCCCTCTTTGGCACGCTTCATAGCAACCCATTAAACATAAAATGATTAAATAGAGACATCACAAAAATATGTGTGCCTCTGCAGCCAGTTAACATTATGTCAGAAACAGCTGATATAATATCAACTTGTAGAGGTAAATGTCTTTATTTTTCTTGAGCACTTAGTAGGCTCCACCAATGGGATAAAAAACTGACAAAGACCAAGCCCTCTGCAGCAAGGAAAGACTGACCAGTGACAACGATGGGGGAAATAGAGGTTTCAGGGTAGATTCTTCTGAAAGTGGCATTCGTGAGTCTTGCTGATGGTTTGACTGACAGATAAAAGGAGAAGTGTCTTCATTCCCCACTTGGAGAGAAAGACTCTTTTGGAATAGATTCTGCTCACCTAGGACCCCTTGTTCAACAAGATCGCAGAAAACCATCGTGATACGACCTTCACTGATGGACCCCTCGTAGAGGGGTGTGAGAAGGGGAGTCACATTCGCAGAGCACCTACTACATGCCAGGCGCTCTGCTCTGCATGTCACATATACTCCTTTGATGGTGAGACCCCACATAGGGCCTGATAGGGCTCCCAAGGAGACAACGTCCAGCAGGAAGTAACATTTCTAAAGCGCATCAACCTTGTTCAAGTGTGGTCTGTCCACGCAGTTGGCACACCACGGAGCCACTGAAAACGACACGAAAGCCATGTGCACCTTGATGCAGGTAGAAGCTACAACATGTGGCTCAACGAGAAAAGATTCCAGTACATCGTTTTATTTTTGTAAATGTTTCACACGTGTATACGTATTGCCTGTGTGTATAGAAAAGGCGGTGAGACGTGAGTGTGGTAAAGGCATGAATGGGCTCTCTCTGGAGAGGCTTTTAAACAATTCTTCTGCTTAACCACAATTTCTGACTTTTATATCATGGGCGTGCGCTGTGTTATAATAAAGGGGGAAAGTAAAAATGAAAAAACACCTTCGGGGAGAAATCAGGCAATCCAATCAGGCTGAAGGAGAGTTAGAACGGCCAAATCACGGGTGTCATTCTAAGATAATAAATAACCTGTGTGCCGATTTGACCAAATATTTTAAAGGTATTACTTTGACTTTCCATTCCAGTTTCGATGGGTTGTTGCCATCACATTTTAACGAGTACATACTTATCATCTTGCGTGCCGAGCGCTGTACGAGGCCCACGGGGTACCAGAGGAAACACACAGACACGCCTGTCGGGTATTTGTGTGGACGTGTGCACACGAATTCATGCACTTAGACAGACACCCAAATAGACCCGTCTCCCACAAACGGTAATCAAACCACCTAAAATAAGTAAATGGCGTATTTAATACGTCTACACGTTCATTAATGTGTCAGCAGAGTTTCTTTCTTAATGCTAGTTTTTTTCTCTATTGTCACATTACTTAATAAAAATACCCAAAAATCCAAACAAAATTCATAATAAAGAAAACTGAACTGACGAGAAATGCACCCATCTCAAGACGATTTCTGTAAACTCTTTGGTGGCATCCTGTAGGCTGTCACCAAACATCTCTCTCCACCTGGGATGGAGGGTTTTTCTGGATGCAGACTTTCAGTGCCAAAGCAGGGACTACCTCAGGCAAATGGGGCAAATGGGGACAGTCGATCGCCCTAGATGTGTGTGTATGGTTTTATATCACCATCTCAACGCTGTCACAGTAAAAGTGTTTCACAGTATGGATTTGCCGTAACTCATCCAAATGGTCCATCACTAATGAAAATGTTGATTGCTCCTAATTATAAGCCATTGTTTCCGTTATAAACCATCTGTGGTGAACATTCTTGCACATATATCTTTGCACGATGACAGCTGTCTGCCTGGGATAAGTTTCTGGAAAGAAAGTTGCTGAGTCAGAGGATGTATATTTTACATTTTGGTCCGTATCGTCAACATTTTTACCTGAAATGTTTTGCTAACTCACACTGTGGACCAGTTGAACACAAAAGCGTTTCCCCTGATCCTTGTCAAATCTGAGTCTTGCCAATCTTAGTAAGTCTCTTCCAATCCGATGGGCAGCTCAGTTCAAATTCTTAATGCATAAATTATTATATTGTTGTTTTTCTTTCAAAACAGTCCAATGCTTTATTATGAAAACAGAATTTCATAATCACTTTTAAATAGCTTTATAGAGATATAATTTTACATATCATAAAATTAATTTGTTTTAAGAGTGCAAGCCGATGAATTTTGCTATATTTACAGAGCGTCAGCCATCACCATTATCTAATTTTAGAATATTACCCTCACCCTAAAAAGGAACCTGGTACTCATTAACAGCCAGCCCCCACTCCCACCCCAACCCTGTGTAACCTCAAACCTTCCCGTCTCTGCCTGCCTATCCCAGAATTAAAATCGCTGACCACCTGAGAAAGAAGAAGAGGAGAGATGGACAGTGATTGAGGTGCTGTGGGAGAGACGGCTGAGGGCGGGTGTGCCACAGACTGCCCTGTGCCCTCTCATGTCACCCCTCCAGCCCCCCAAGAAGTGGGTGTTGTGAACCTCATTTCATAAACACAGAAACTCAGGCCTAGAGAGATAAAGTCACTTGCCTGGGGCACAGGGCTGGGGTCAGAGGCAGGATTCGAACCCACGTCCCAGCCCAAGACCAAAGCCTGAGTCTGCACACTTGGCCCTGGGACCTCTGGGAGCAGCAGGGACTAAAAGATGAGATTCAGAACACAGGCAGAATACACTCTAAACCCACATCCCTGTCTCACCAAACACAGAAACATAAAACACTGATTTTTTCCCAAAAAAAAAAAAAAAAGCCTTCTTTCCAGTGAAAGGATATTAAGTCGAAAAGAGGCAAAAGGAAGTTAGGGGTTGAGGGGTGTGCAAGTGATGGGGAAGCCAATATAACTCAGAGTGAAATTGATTTAAAATTTAACTAAATTTTTTTTATGCTTGCGTATTTCACACTTATAGCCTACCTTTAGTCTTATTTACAGTTTTGATTAAATCTATACTTCGGTACTTTACATAGTATATAAAAATACAGTTTTATGTAAATATTTCTCAAGAAGATCTGTAAAAGTGTCTCTTGTAATTGATATGACATTTCGAGTCAGTGTTTCATGAGCAGATATATTTCCTGGGCTTAATGGTAGAAGGCACCTTACGTGTATATTTACTAGATTTTAATTATCTCATTATCTGTAGTTGTCATTATCTCTGATTTATCCAGACAGGAGATCTCGGGAGTGATAAATTTGAAGTTACTGAATAATTTCCATTTATCTTTGCCTAAAACTTTTCTCTTTCATGGAATAACGGGAAGAGAGAGAGAGAGAAAAAATCTCAGCCTTGTTCTCAAACCACCAACACATACCGATTCTTCTAAACATCCATCTGTGGTAGAACCTTGCTTGGCCATAAAGTCGACAAATGCAGCCAGTGTCAGGACTTGCAAATTTAAACCCACGTGACTAAAAATAAATGCATAAGGATCTGATGCATCAGACTTAACGTTTCTACATTTCTACCCGTATCTATTACCATGAAAAGGTTAGCGACAGTGAAAGCCACGTGAAATCACCCACGTCCAAAAACGAGGAGGTGCCTCTCCTGGCCATAGACCATTTGCATTTCCTGGCTGTCTTTCAAACTCTCCACGATGCGGGTGGATACGTTTTAAACAACAAAATTCTATTCTCGAAAGCCACCACATTCGTGGTAAGTTGATACAACAGCAATAGGAGTCAAGCAGCGTGGACAAGGACAAATGATGCAATTCTAGCGATGGCTTGGCGTGGACGCTGAGAACGGGGAGATGATTGCAGTGGCCCAGGAGAAAACGGATGGGAGTTTGGACCAGGAATTGGGAACGGGGTTCAGAGCAGGCTTCCTCAGCCTGGGCACTACGGGCACTTTGCTGTCGCTGGGGCCCGTTCTGTATGCTGTAGAGTAAGGCTGGTGGCTTTCCTGTTCTCTACCTGCTAGGAGCCAGCAGCACCAACTTCCCTGCCCCTGACAGGTGTGACACTCAAATCTATCTCCAGATATTGCCAAATATCCCCTGGGTGACAAACGTGCCCTGGCTGGGGACTTCGAGCTGGAGTGCAACGTGATAAACAGGACTGGTTGTCTAACCCCGTGTTTCCAAAAATAAACAAAGATCGTCTTTGTAATCAAGTTCTGTCTTTTAAAAAGGTTCTAGAATCATCATCCGAGAGGTCATCGAGACCTTTCTTCCTCTGAGCTGCCCTCACTTACTCCTTCCCGACAGCAATTAGCAAACATCCTCCAGCAGCAGGCCGGCTAGGGTGGAATGTCATTGTCACACTTCTTCCTGGCCGTGTGGGTCTGTGTAGGTCCTAGAACTGTCAGCCCCAGAGCACGGCTTCCCGGAAAAAGAGCCAGCATGAGCTTCCCTGTGGTGTTTCTTCTTTTCTTTCTTCAGTAGTAGCTTTATGAAGATGTAATCCACATGCTGTAAAATCCATCCTTTTGAAGGGGACAGCCGAGCCGTTCATAGTCCACTCACGAGGCTCTGCACCCATCTGATTCCAGAATATTTTCATCACCCCACAAAGCAGCCTCAGACCTATTAACAGTCACTGTCCACACTCAGCCTCCCCCAGCCCCTGGCAATCACCGATCTACTTTCTGTCTCTCTAGATGTGCCAATCCTCAACGCGTCATAGAAACAGAATTATATTTCATAGAAATGGCTTTTCGCTTCCGGCTTCTTTCACTTAGCATGATGTTTTCGAGGTTCATCTGTATCGCAGCATGAATCGGTATTTCATTCCTCTTAATGGTGGGATGCTCCACTGGATGGATGAACCGCATTTGCTTACCCATTCATCGGTCGATGGGTGTTTGGATTGCGTTTACGTCCCCTTGGTTCTTGTGGGTGAGTTTGTCCCTTGGATGTGATTGTGTCTGCTGAGCTGCTTCGTGGTATAAACAAACTAAAACTTTGCAGCCTGACCCATGTCTGAAGTAAAGGAATAATTGATTCTTTCATTCAGCACATATTATTAAGTACCTGCTTAGTTTTAGGGCTCCGTGTTAGGCCCTAGGGAAATGATGACACATAAAACCGAGCCCCTGTCCTCGGGGATGCTCCATTCTAGCCGGAGGACACAGGAAATGAACAAACTGGGCAAGATGGAGAGTCATTGACTCAATGCTCTTGAATATTCACTGCGTGCGGGCAGCTCGCTGGTACCCCGAGCCCTGCCGTCCATCACCAGGCCTGCCATCTCCCATATCCGGTTTCCTCCTTCATCTACCTGGACTCGTAAGGCCACCGCTGCTCACCTGGCAGGAGCCTTCTCTAGGGAACTACTTCACGAATGAGCCACCGGGGACGCCCCTGTGTTTGGTCTCAGCCTCGCCTGGGTCTTCTGTGGACACGATGAGGGCTGATGACTCATCTCAGAAAGGACCCATGGCACCATCCATCCTGCTCCAGCCCACAGGCCGAGAGTCGCTCGTCCCCTTGTCCAGGGCTGAGCAGGAAGCACGTGCTGGAGTCAGCTGTTGTCACCTCGAATCCTGACACCACCCCCCGAGCTGGACAAGCTGGTTCAGCCTCGGTGTCCTCCCCTCCAATAGAGAAATAGAAACGAGCCCTCCACTGTCCGATCCGCCGTCCGCTCCGCGGGAGGGGGTTGGTAAGCAGCCCTCACACGCCTGGCATGCGGCAGGCACTCGGTAATTACCATTCAGTGTCTTTCCTTCCAGTGTCCCCACAACCTTCGACCCCAGCTGCAGAGACGACATGGGCCTGAATACGGTTGAAAGATGTACGAGCCCCTTTCTTCTCAAACTCCAGACGCAATCATTATGTACACAGGGTGACGTTTACATATTACGGTGGCGTTTCATTTTAATTGATCTATGGACATGAATAAATGACGCTTCATGGTAAATGCGGCTTGAACTTCAGTGGATTTGCCAGAACACAGGCGCAGCAACGCCGCTGGCCCCACAATCTCTGACGGCACTAACTGTCTACACAGCATGCCCTACCTTCTGCCGGGCTCCCCAGGGGAGGGATGCTCTCCCAGATGCTCTCCAGCCGCCTCCTCCCTCATTCAGCCACATTGCTGTATGGAATGTAGACACTAAAAAGCCATCCACTTGCCAAGCTGGAGAACACCCCCGTGTCTGTGATACTCACACCTTGCGTGGCCCGCGGTGGCCTCGGTGGTGGCCTCCCTCGGCACCTCCTACCTTCCAGCAACCCCTAGGCTGAGGCACCTCAGCCGTTAGGCGTGAGGTGTCTGGATTCACACTGCTTACGGGTCCCGGGGTGGCCTCCCCCAGCCACAGAACCTTGTGTGACTTGCCGACCTTTCTGTGCCTCAGTTTCTCTATCTGCAAAATGGGGCAGTAACAGAATCTGCTCGGCTACCGAATTCCTTCAGGGCTGACAGGAAGCAGTATGTAAGGACACACGCTCGGATGTCAACACTTTCTCTTTCTAGTTAAGATTTCACCAGGCCTTGCGAGGATGCAATAGATTCTCGATCAAATATCCACTGATTCTCTCCCGTGACGTTGAAGGATCTAGCACAGTGTCGGAGCAGGATTTTCAGCTATTCCCGAGGTATGTCTCAAGGGGAGCAATGAGGAAAGAAGTAAATTCTTAGGAAGAAAAAAAAAAAAAACAGGAAAAATCTTCTGGGTTTCCAGAAACCATCTTCACCGCTGTTAGCAAACCCAGGCTGGGTTCATCTGCACCCCATCCCTTTAAAGGGTCCAGTTCCAAGCAGCTAGGCCATATTGGGGAGCCACTCAGCACCATTCAAATAATTTGTCTTCGTTTATTTCAAGTCAACTTGAAATGAAAAATATTTTCACACAAAGCCCAGTAATTTATGCAGCAACCGATCCATAATGAGCGGGTTCCATAATAGATAATTATATGGAAAGTACTTAAATGCTAACTATGTACTTTCAAAATGTTGCCAAAGTAGGTTCATAATTAAATTATAATTACAAGTAAAAATCGAGACAATGATTATTCCCCGAGAAATCTGCCCATTTTTATTTCCGGGGTGGTGTGCGGCTCCTGTGACACTCTGATTCACTCCTTTGGTAGGTGGCTTCTCTCCAGCCCAACTTGTTTTGCATGATGGATTTTAAATTTAAAATGAACTAAAATTATCTTGCGGATTACTAATTACCATAGGCAATGATTTCCATAGAATACCCGGATGCCATTAAAAAGCAGTTGGTGAACATGCAGGTTTGAAATTGTGAAAGGTTTATGGTGAGGAAAAGGGGGAGCCTGGCTGATTGTCGAACAGATATTGAGCTATTCACAGAGATCGAGAAAGTTTTAAAACAAATTGCGAAATACTTCTGGGAGGGGGGCGGTACACCTCGCTGTGGGTGTGGCGAAGATACAGTACTTTCCAAAAGGTTGGAGCACTTAGAACTTGTCCATTTTCAAGTGAAAGAGACATACCCAAACTGGCTAGAGGAAAGAAAAACAATGAGACAGACAGACAGAGACAAACAGACATACTGACTTATTCATTCATAAATCTAAAAGAAAGTCTGAAATAATATCATCAGCATTGAACTTCTTACTCTCTCCATCCTCTGATCCTGCTTCCTCTTTGGTCACTTTTTTCTCAGCTGGCACTATCCACATGGAGGACAAGGCTTCCAGAAGCACTAGACTCACGACCTCAAAGCTGCGGCCACCCAGGGGATGATGAATGCTTCTTTGCCAAGGGCTTCAGCAAAAGTCCCAAGTCTTAATCTCATTGGTTCAAAGGAAGAAAATATCCTTCCCTGAACCAATCTCTGTGCTAACTGGGCAATGCTGTGCTCTCATTGGCCGAATGTGTGTTGTACCCTCCTCTGGGGGTGGGCTTGAGTCACGCACTAATACACAGGGAGTGAGATTCCTGCAGCTAAATTGAGCTGTTGCTTCCAGAAGAAAAAAAAAAAACAGGAAGACGTGACATGACGCCCAAATCTCTCTGGATGAACCACCAACCAGATTTTGTCTCCATTCTCTACTCTTCTCTCCCTGCTTTGTAATTAGAGAAAAGTGTTTCCATCTCTGCTTAGCTATTCCTTATCCTAGAAAGAGATCTCTTGTCATTCTATCAAATCTATACAGTTCAACCAACATATTCTTTAAAACCTGGGCCAGATAAAAAAATGTTTTTAGTGAGGATCTGATCATGTTACCATCTTTCTATCGTCAGTTCTAACCCTAACTTTCGACCGTGGTGATATTCAAACATACACAAAGCAGAGGGAATGATATAATGAACTGCCATAAATATCACCTGGCTTCAAAAATTATAACCACTCACCACATTTATTTTGTCTATAACCTCAATTTTCTGCACTTTTATTTTCAGAGAATTTTAAAGCAAACCCCCGAGGTCATGTCATGTAATACTTCAGCACGAATCTTTAATAAGGAATTATGAATGCGTAACCACCACGTACGTCATCTTTACACCTATTACCATGAACAACGTCTTCATATCATCGATGAGCCCATAGGCACTCTCCCCTTGACTCAAAGGTGTCCTTTTCCATTGGTTTGAATGACAAAGTCCATGCATTGCATCTCGTTGTGGCAACACCTAAGGCTCTTTTATTCTCTATCAATTCCACCTTCCTTCCACTTTTTGCTCTTTGCGTCATTGATTTGTCAGAGAGCCAGACTAGGTCACGTGTCTTGCAGCAGGGTCCACGTTCCGGGTTTGGCAATGAGCCTGTTCCCCTCCCCCTCTTACTTCCTGAAGACTGGCAGTTTGATCCACAGGCTCGATTAGATTAGATTAGATTCAGGTGGTTCATTTGTTTGTTCGCTTGCTACCTCGCTCCGTTGAAACCCCTTCCTACTGCTCCGGTATAATTAACACGAAGTCCTCCTCCGAGGGTCGGCAAGGCCCCCCTCCCACTGTACCTTGCATCTTCTTCTCTCTCCCCTTAAAGCTTTGACATGCTTTTATTTCTTCTCTCTCATCCAGTTCCTGACCAGTACAGGTATATTTTTTCCTGCTGAGAGGGTCCTCCCTTCTTTTGTGGCCCAGCTAGCTCCTCACCTCGTTAGCAAAACCAGCTCCGACCTCCCCCCAACAAGGTCAACCCTTCCCACTGAATGCTCCCACAGCATTGTGCCATCTGATTACAGTTGCAATTTTCCATCTATTTGTGTGATTTTTTAAACACCACCTGTCTTCCCTGAGAGCCTATAAGTTTTGTGAAGAAAAGCACAGTGTTTGACACATCAATGTTAGTTGAAAGCATGAATTGTTTAAAAAATATATACACATAAATACATACGCAGCCTGCCCTGTCCAGTCTGATCTTACTCCTTGGGGCTCAGACATGCTCTTTTTATCTTTTATTGATAGTAAAACAGCTACGGGTTATTTTTGCCAGCTGGACATCATGGACGCTGGTGGCCTATGCCATACCCTGTGGGTCAGGAGCTGTTAATGTCCCATTTTACAGAGAAAGTCCGAGAGGTTAAGTCACTTCCAAACTTAACCAAACTAGATCCTCACCAAGCTACAATTACCCCTCATCCTTTTTAACAATCCTTGTGTTTCTAGCGTCATTTTAGAGATAGAGTAACCAGCGGTCCTGGCGTGCCTGGGACTAATGTGGCCCCCAGAACATGGCACTTCCAGTGCTAAAACTGGGAGAAACCTGGGCAAACCAAGACAGGTTGGTGACACTGGTCACTCTTATTCATTTGAGGCCCAAGGTCACACACTCAATTACTTAACCAGGGTCCTAGGTCCCATCCTGCATCTCTCAATTCTTACAGCCTCTGCCATGCCACACCATTGACAGCTAGTCTGTCATACCAGCTCGTAATTATAAAGATGGCATTGGGAAGGGAAGAGCTTCCTTTCTTCCCTTCTGAGTTCTTCAACCGGCCTAATAATTAAACTGACATAAAGACAGATTAACAGGAGAAAAAAAAATACATATGGAAGTCCCACAGAGCCATCAGAGACTCCCCAGCAGTCAGGCATTGGAGACTTGCATGCCATCCCAAGCTAAGGAGAAGGCGGGTGGGGGGGGCCTGGGGTCTCAAAGCAGGGGAGGACAGTTCACAGAAAGATGAGAACAGCAGATGTTCGGTAAACAGATGTGCACCATGCCGTGCAGACAAGCGTTTCAGGTATAAAACATTCCTGCTGGTGATAGCTCTCTTCCTGGCACAGGTCCCTTATCCAAATTCTTTCAGGCGGGGAGGGAGGAGGCAGAAAGCTCCTTCTGAGTCTGCTGGGCCATGATTATCTTCAGCTCCAAATAATCCATGTGCCAAAGGGGCACTTTCTGGGGCCACCTGCCCTGAACTTGACCTCTCGACCATCTACCTAGTTAGACATCGAATCTTTTGTCCCAGAGGATAACTACAACTGGGGGCATTTCCCAGTTTTTCACTTTGGAATTTAATAGATTTTAACATATCTTTGCAATAGACGGTTTCTATCCGGTCACGTGATTCTAAAGCCCACCGCTTCAGGGTCAAGGGCATGACGTTCCATAGCATCCTCGGAAGATAACGAATTCTGCAGCTATGGATTCGTCATCCTGAATTATCAAACTCAAACGCAATTAGACGTAAGCACGTTACTCGGTCACCCTCAACCGCTTCTCGACATCTTGACATGGTGTAGAAATCGCTCTGGAGGGAATTTTCTTGGGAAAATTAACTCATATGTTCCTTCGTTGCCAGTTTTATTCTAATTACCATCCACTCGCTACAAGTCTTAGCCCAAACAGCAAACAACGGTATTAATGAGAGGATAATTCCTACAATTTGGGGAAGACTGTACAAACAAGCTGGAATGCCTGCTAAATCTCTGCTAATGCTCAAACACACTTCATCAGATTTATCAAAACAGGAAATCAAGCTACTACTTAAAAAAACAGCCGTGCGCATCAGAATAATTTGTTCACTTTGAAGAGTAACACTTGGTGGAATCGCTTTTAATCAGTTCTGGGACATGCTCATCTCAGGGGGTTCTGGGTGAGTGATGTCTTTATTTGGCTTCCACGAGATCGCCAAGCTTCCCAACTGAATTTGAAATCCATTTACTGCAAGAGGCCTGGCTAAAGATCAAATGTCAGGTAATGTCCCCAAAGAAGAACAATTTTAAAAACTCGGTTCTTTTGTACCTCTTTTATCAGACAGAACCACTGGTTTGCTTTAAGGGATATGTTCAGTCTTTACTGAAATCACTTCATCATCTCAGGGGGGAAAATTCTTAGTACTTTGAATATCACGAGAATGAGTGACCCACACAGTAAGAACTCACATGAGGAACCTGACCTAACCGACATTTTCACAAGCAGATATATTCAACAGGCTTACAAAGAACAATTACAGCGCTCCGAACAAAATCAATTTATATTTGTTAAACATTTGGATTAAGAAAACACAGAAAGCAAAGCTGTATGCCAAGCACTGAAATAAATAGTTTACCTACTTATGCTCTCACTCAATCTTTAAATCGGCAGAGATCAGTAACTATTTTTATGCCTATTTGACAAACGAGACCAAAGGTCAGAAAACCACAGCATGTGGTCCAAATCTGGCCCCCTACCTGCCTTTTTTAATTAAAGCTTTATTGTAATACAATCACGGCCATTCACTTAAGTATTGTTTATGACTGCTTTCTCAGTCCAAGGCCAAGTTGAGCAGCTAAGATAAAGACTATCTGGCTCACAGAGCCTTAAAGCATTACTATCTGGCCCTTTACTGAAAAGTTCACCAACCTCTGGACCAGACGCATAAGACTCAGAAGAGAAGACATAAAAGTATAATTACAAATTAGTTTCAGGTCTCTAAAGGGGATTAAAAGAAACATGAAGAGGAATTAAGACATCAGTAATACTGTTAGCTCAACGCACAGATCTGACCTTTTAAAGGGCAGAGAGGGCATCCCTGAGCAGGTGACTTTAGAATTCCAAAGGATGCTTCTGCTCCCGCCCTCCTCTCCCACTGCATCCTGGGAGCTTCATCCACATGACCTTGTCTGAACCCTCCGGCACTGTTTGTAATGCCTCACTGTGCTTTCTCACCAAGCTCTGGGGCTGGCAATTTAGTGATTTGCTTTCGGACTCTTATTTCCTCACACAGCTCCTCTGACCTGGCATCCTTCTGCTGTGGACGTCACAGCTCCTCCCAGCAGTACCCCGACTCCAGTTTCAATCTACGTACTTGGGCCACCAGCCCAAGAACTCCTGTTCCTGCCCTTGGCCTGCCCTTGGCTTCTCCCTCCCCATCTTGCCTGTAACACAGATGGTCACTTCTATGCCACAAGGACCAATACTGAGCATCAATTACCTGGATGCATTTTTAAGTGTATTTTTTTTAAAAGAAGTTTAGATTTTAGAAGCATCGCATGAGTTCATTCTGCTTGTGAAAGTTCCAACACTGTGCACGAGGCTAAATCACTTTGGTCACCATTCCCTGACTCCTCCTCCGACAAGACAGCGAAAATACCCAACAGATTGACCAAAGATATTAAAGTGTGAAGTACCAAGAGCTGGGGAGGCTGTGGGCATTCACTTTCTTTCACAGACTGCTGATGAGACAAGAGGGCATTTTGACAGAGACTATTAAAACTAAAAAATGTGTAGATTCTATGTCCCATCAAAATCGTTACTTGGTATTCACCCAAGGATCATATTCAGATGTGTTGACAAGGAGTCACAGGCACAGATGCGCTCTGTGCACTGTCGGTGACAGCAAAAGTAAACAACTTTTATATATTTTTAAAATGGGGCACGCTTAATGGCATTTGCAAAGTATGATGCTAGGTGTATAAGCCATATTGCTATGGAGACTCGTTGTCCAAGTTCTTCTTTTATTTTTATTTTTTATTTTTATTTTATTTTTTTACCAAATCATTCATATTCAGTGGTAAGGTAAATACATTAAGTGAGGCAGGAAAGTGCTTCAGAATTTCTTTTCTCTTCCCTATGCCCAAAATAATAAAGAGTGCATAGGAAATAGATTCTAGGAAAGTAATTTTTTTTTTCAGAAAAATAATGGCGATATTGGTCATTTGACGTCAAGGAGGCGACTCTTAGTTCGGATGAAATGAGACAACACGGGTCGGAGTGCCGAGATCTGGTTTGGCGTACCATAGCTAACTCATAAATATTTAACAGTTCTGGACCAAATTCCATTTTTCTAATATCCACATTGGATCTTCACTCAGATGATGGAAACTCCGCATCAATATCACCTTCTCTATTAGCTTTAAAACCTACTTGTGTTGCCGGCTTAGCTACAAAAGGCAAGACTCGAGCAGGCGTCCCATCCACATAAAAGCTAAGTGTAACCAACATCCTCTCTCGTTTTTCAGTGACTTCACCTGAAAGTGGATCTTTGGTTCCAGTTTTTCTGCTGTTCTGCTTTTATTTGCTAAAACATTCCAGTGACTCAGTTTGTGCTGGGATTAAACTAGGGGACCTCCCCAGGAAGGCCTTTCCTCCCCAGGGTGACAGGTAACAGAGCTCCTGCTGAAGGGTGTCAGGTAAGCTTTTGGTACCACCTGACCCAGCACGGCTGAGGGTGCTAGCAAGTCGCACTGGACTAGTTTGCCAACATCTTGGAGGCTGGGGAAGGCTGGTGTACCCTGAAATGACTTCCCTGTCTGACATGCCCTCATGGCAAGCACGTCAATTTTACCCCATCGAGATGCTTGCACACCACGCCCCTCCTATGTGGACTCAACAACCACATAATAGTCAAAAGAAAACAGGGCTATGACCATGCCACCCTCAACAAGCCTGATCCCGTCTGATCTCGGAAGCTAAGCAGGGTCGGGCCTGGTTAGTACTTGGATGTTAGTACTTGGATGGGAGACCACCTAGGAAGACCAGGTGCGGCAGGCATAAAAAAAAAAAAATTTAAAGTAAACAAGAGTTAGCTAAGGGACAAAGAGTCCAGCCATGAATGGCGACCTTGGATCTCAGCGCCTGCACGTGATTCAATGACGAATCATACTATTTGAGACCTACGGTAACTTCACAGACATGCTGTCCCCATTCAAACTTCCTCTGTCAACCTTGCTCCTCTAACTCTCAAAAACCTTCCTTTGGGATGACACACTCCCCTGCAGCCCAACCATTTTCCCGTCTTGGTTTTCTACTGAAGCGCAAATCACTGACCCCATAAATCATTTATTTACAGAAGCCTTGACTTCTTCAGTACGCATCTCCAAGCAAGAATAAGTCTTTTCTTTCCAGCCATTGATATATTATGAAAGGCTAAAATAACTGAGCTCAAATCATTCTGGAATAAAAATCCATTTTCTAACTTTTTATTTTTATATCAGTTGAATGAATAAAAGTGATTCCAAAAAGTCAGAGGACTCTGTCTAAAAAAATGTCTTAGGAGAAAGCTGTGTTTCTGGGCATCAGAAAATTAGTTTGGACAAATAAAAAGTCCAAATCTTTGAAAGACTCACAGCCAAAAAAAAAAAAAAAAAGCTAAAAATCTCCATTTTCAAGAAGAAACATCACATGAAATAATTGGGTACTGGTTCCAACAATTCATGGGGTGTCCCTTTGAGTTTATGAAATTTTCCTTGGCTCCCGTGAGCATTTTCTATAAAGTGGAGGCATATTATGCATGTAAATCTAAGTTACAGTCGGTCCATGAACCCCACAAGCAACCAGGTACCATCGCTCACCCCACCGTGTGTCAAGGACTCATTTCTTTTACACAAACAAACATACTCTCATACCCTGTATTAACCATAACAGAGGCCTGTATTAACCATAACAGAGGCCTAGCACTTAAAAAAATAAGAAGAAAGAAAGCAATTTTGAAGGCAAGAGAAAAATCTCCAAATTCTCCATTTATCTCCTCCTTTATCGTAGAGTATGGCATATAAAAACCTTGTATAGATGCTGCTCAGTTTACATCCCGGTAAACTTATCATAAGTTGAAAATATTATAAGCCTAATGCACTTAATACACTTGACCTACCAAACATCATAGCCCAGCCTAGCTTAGCCCTAAGCATGATCAGACGCCCACAATAGCCTGCAGTTGGTCTTCTCACCAGAAGCAGGGGACACGGATGTGTGTTTTGTAGACACGATGGAATGAGAAAACACAGACGCGGTATCCAAACAATGCTGGCGCCACAGTCCACGGTGGGGGGTCAGCGGTTCGCCTTCGCGACCGTGTGTGGCTGCCTGGAGCTGTGGCTCGCTGCCCTGCTCGGCGTCACGGCGAGAGCGCGTTCCTGCCCATCGCTGGCCTGGGAACCCGTCAAAACTCAAAATCAGAAGTACGGTTTCTACTGGGACGCATGTTGCTTTCTCACCATCATAAAGTCAAAAAAATTATAATAAGTAGAACCACTGTAAGTCCGGGACCACCGGTACTTTACAAACCCCAGGATTTTTAAGGATAATTCAGCGCTACCTGATTCGGGCCATTTCACTTACCGGCCTCAGAACCTACCTGGCGTAACGGGAATGCCTCCATCCTGTTCTGGGAACACCTTGCTCCTTGATTCAGTTCCTCACAACACTGCAGAGCTGGTAATGACAGGGGGTACGATGTCCCCAACAGCGATCACAGTGCCTGGCACATTATAGGTGTTCAATAAGTACTTATTCAACAAACGAGTTTGGGAGGAATCCAAATGGATACTTGGGCTTAAGAGCCAAGATGCAAAAAGAACAACATGGCTCAACTCTAACGCCCCTTAGGCTATGGGTCAATAAACTGAGGCCTGGTCCCAGAATAGCACGCTGGGTGGCTGTTTAAAGAAATGGGAGATAGAGAACAGGGCCAGATAATAATAGACCACAGAGAGGAAATAACTCGTAGATGCATGTATGTTATTAATTCTCCAAAGTCTATTATTAAATGGGAAAAAAAATAAATTCCAGGATAACTGTGTAGAAACAGATTTTTAAATTCTATATACTTTCTGTGGCCATGCATATGTATATAGATGAAGTCCGGAAGTATATCTCTAAGAAGCAGGACAGTGAGTAAAAGAAGACTTCAGCCTTATATGGAATGTTTTATTTGTTATATGGAGAATGTGTCTTTCTCAAACAATTAATGTCACTTATTTAAAAGCACCGAATGGGGATGATCGCTTAGGCTCACCTTGTTCAGCTCCATTATCTGCAGCCTCGCTGTCAATAGGCAAAGGCAGAGCTGCCCCATAAAAAGCCCCTCTCTCTGTCCTCAGCTTTCTAGAAGCTTCTCCAGGCTCTTCTTCCTGGTGACTCATTCTCCCCAAGCCTCTTGCTCCGATACTCGATCAATCCCATCCCCACTAACCCATGCCAGCTGCCACCCCCGATCTCTGCACTCCCTGAACCCACACCCAGGGTCCCACCAGCCAGCCCTGGCATAGCTCCTGGAAGCTCCCGGCTCAGGCGGGGATGTGGTTCTGATGACATGATACACATTGGTGAGATCCAAATGTGAGTATCCGTGACTTTCTAAAATACAGAAAGCATGAGTAATTGTCTAGGTATTTTCACCCATCGTCTCCATCTTTATAACAGCCCTCTGAGGTCATCTCTATCGGCATTCCCACTTCACAGATGAGCAAACTGATCCCAGGGAGGTGAATAGCATGCCCAAGGCGACAGAAGTAGTCACTAGTGAAGCAGGCTTTATAATCCACGCAGCCCTTCCAAGCCTTTGCTCTTAGCCATCACCATTCCACATCTTCCCAGCCCTGGGGACGAGCACAAGCCATGGCAAGAAATCCTAGGAGGTGTGCGGGGCAGAAGTCGGCTGCTCAGAGGCACCACGCTGAGGCATGACAGCAGAGATGCTTCGAAAGCTAGACTGAAGAAGAACCAAAATTTTACGCTAAGGTGTCTGGACGTTGTTTATCAGCAAGGCGGAGCCACTAGAGTTTATACACGAGGCGATGCTGTAAGTTCTGTGCTTCAAGAAGATGAATCTTGGACAACGGATTGGAGAGGAGAGAGAGAGAAAGAGACCATTTAGATGCTCTCTATTAAAATAGCCCAAGCATGAATTGTGAAGGGCTTAAACATGCTGTAGAAAGTAAGGGTTTGAGATTGCTCAAAAAGAATTCCTCTTCTCCCCGTTTTGTCAGCTTAGGCTTTACACTGGAAGTCTGTATTTTTCCTTCAATGGAGAATTGTTCTTCCCCTTCCTGTTTTGGAATTTGCTCCATCCTAAATCCCTCCCACTGTACTGAAACTTTTTTTGTGCTCAACACTGAGCTGTATTATAGTTATGTACTAGGATCCCTGAAAAATTATTCTCAATGGCTCCAGAGCAAAAGCAAGTTGGGGATTCAGAGCAGGGAGCGTTAAGGTTAATTACCTAACCACTTACTACAGTCAGTACATCTGTAGACATTTTGAATTTCACTAATTACGGTGCTGAACGCAGTAAATGATGCTTTATTCGTGGTCCAGCTGTGGGGACGTGTCAGGGGGAGCCCTCCTGTGATTTATCGCCCTTGCTTTACCCTGGAGCACCAGCCACTCGATGGGAAGTTGGAGAGGCCAGCATAGTCTGGCGGACTCCACAGATCCGTTCAGCAAAGACTTCCCTTCAAAGGACCGTGAGGTCAGCAGCCTTTGCCGCATCGCTGAGCATGCCATTCCGAGGAACCAGGAGCATTGCCAAGGTGAGGGGAGGCGTCCAGGAGCTGCCATTAGCACCTGTGCATGGGGGAGGCTCAACACAAGTGGCTTTGTTTTACTTTTCAGAGAAAGAAGGATGCTCGGTTTAGATTACTAAACAGAACAGGACATTGGCTCAGAACAGATGGCAGCCACGTCACCAGCACAAGACAAGACCCTAACTAACTTCCTAGAAGGAAGCCAACCAGTGGATCACAGACAAAAACCCTGATAACAATATTTGAGCTCCTGGATCCAGCCATGCCTGAAGCTAGAATGCACTGGAACTGTTTGTTGCATGAGCCAATATATTACCTTTTTTGCTCATGAAAGATCAGCTAAGGCTTTCGGATCTTGCAACCTACAGAGCACCAGTCTATCGCAGCTTAGTTTGTGATGCAGAGAAGGCACTTAAAAACTACTTCTGATTATCGAAGGTTCCCACACTCACCCCAATTCTCAAGCCGTGTTTATTTTCCAAATTAACAGAGGTGCATAATAAGGGGATTCATTTCCTAGTTTCTGACGTTTCCGATCTCGATCACCACTTTCAACTAATAGAAAGGGCCAGAGGCATTTAACGCGATAGCAATTCAGGGCAGAATGTGAGGGGGAGGTGGGTAAAAAGACCTTGGCTTGGATCAGACCCGGGTGATCTGGAGGCCACCTGTCCTGGCGGTGTGGCTAGCCTTTGCCAGTATCATTAAAGTTCCTTGAACACAGGTTCTTCGCTCATTCACGTCGTCAGAGTGTGCCACTTGGCATTCTCTTACCTGTCAGAGCTCACTCATGCTGCAGGGCGTGTGCAGTAACCCCCAGGCCACACCCCCTCGGGCCGAGGCATCACTCAAAGCTCCGCTTCCCAGATGCGGAAGCCACAGCTATGAGAGATCAAGTGACATGACAAAGTCTCAGGCCACGCTCCTCAAGGAAGATCAGGAATCCAAATTCAGAACCTCAGAAGTATGTCCTTCCTTCTCCATAACTGTAAGTGGCTGTCACAGCGGGTCATCTCCGGTTGCCTGGCTCCAAGCACTGCCACACCATTTGCTCAGCATTTCCCCTTGAGAGGACCATTTACCTTTTGGGGATCTCTTGTCCCTCACCCCTAGCATAAGCTAACAACGGTCCCCCGTCACGAGCTGCTTTAGGTTTAAATGAGATGATGCCTGCAAGCACACCTCACACCAAGCCCAGGACGAGGGCAGAGTTCACGAACGCTTGATAAATCTGAATCCGTGGGTACCAATCAAACTGATCCAAGAAAAAATGTTGACTGGACAGTTCTTTCTGGAAGACTCACACAGAACACTCAGGGATGCTCTGGGCAGCCTGTGTGAATGAGCAAAAACTCAGAAACAAACTAAAGAATGTCCAGCAGGTAGGCAAGGCCAAGTAGGGTACATCTCTTCAACGTAGAAGTCTACCTAGCATTTAAAAAAAAAGTTTCCAACTCAATAGGTCTTGACATACCAAGATCCAGAAGACATATATTCGAGCAGGAAAAAAAGGGACAATTATATGTGTAAAAAACATTAAACAATACCTATTTCCAAAGGATACACATGGAAATGCACTTAAAAAGAGGCTTCCAAGGATGCACGCAAAACCCACGGTAGAAGCATCGCATTGAGTGCAGGGGCCAAAAGAAAAAAAAATTACCGTATCTACTGTGTTTTAATTTTTAACAATGAAACTTTGGTCATGAATTACTTATGCAATTAAACATTAATGGCAAGGAAACACTTGAGGCAGTTGAAAGTAAGCACAGATCGCTTCGAGCTAAAAGTAACCTGCTTAAGCCACACAGTACTGAACAGGAAAATAGGGGAAAAAAAAAAGACACATCCAACCATTTTTGGAAGTATAAAACAAAAGGGTGAGGAACAAGCTGATTGAAATTTTTTTTTTGCTTTAAAAAAATTTTTTTTTTTTTTTGCTTTTAACTGGCTATGTCCTTTATATACACAGTGCAATTATCTTTCCTCAAAATATCATCGCTCAGTCGAATGATCCTGCCACATGGAAAACAGGTTTGGCACAATCGTCGCATATTGTTGGAAAATTATCATCAACTCGCTTTTCTCTTCGGAAAAAAAAATTCACAATGACACTGATGAGTCCTGTTGTTTTTCATCGAATACCTTAACCCGTTTTAAACCCACAGTCTGCACAAAGTCCTGGAAGGGTGACATTAATGGTGGAAAGATCCTTAGGAGACAGAACGTTGCATCCAAAACACGGTCGTGCTGGACGAGCCCCGTGTGGACAACGGCAGGGTCCCTGGACCTGCTCCGACCATCTCTGCCCCATAAGGGCCGCCTCATAATCCCCACTGTGGACTCTGTGAGTTCCGACTCTCGTGACCCCTGCTCTGAGTTCCAGATCACGTGGACCCGTTTGCAGGCGTTTCAAGTGGCTTCAAATCCTTATGGCCGTTTATTCTACCTCCTCGGCTGACTTGGCTCGTTCTCATGGCTTTAGATACTATCTTTTGGCTACACAAATTTACTTTTTTAGCCCAGATCTCTAACCGATGACTTTACTTTGATGACTCGTGTGCTCCTCAAGGCTAGCATGTCCAAAGGACAACTGATGTCTCTCTCCTAAATCTCTCCTCCAGTCTCCCTCACCTTAGGAAGTGACCTCGACATCCAAAAAGTAGTGATGAAGGAGTCACTTCTGGTTCTACATTGTCCCCTATCCACGCCCCACTGTCCCAGCCTGGTACGAGCCACGAGCACCTCTCACCTGCTCTGTGGCAGCACCTCCCTCACCGGTCTGCCCACTCCATCATTGCTTCCCTAGTTCTCAGTGTCACTCCCCAGGTTTGACCCCATAAGTGTCTTTCCATGACATGAGAGTAAACCCAGCTCTCCATCACAGTCAGCAGCACTAGAGCCTGTGTAATTCCCAAAGCATATCATCCATCCTCTCCCCCATCTTCAGCCCACTTCGATCTCCTAGACCTTCTAGAACATCCTAGAAAACCACCTCTTTCTCGCCACATTTCCCCTCCCCTGGATTTTTGCTTCCCAGGTTCCTTTTTGCCCTTCAGGTCTTGGTTTCATATCCCCTCCACGTAGAGCCCTCCTTGACCACGCCCTCTAACCTGAGCCCCGCCCACTGAACCAGCCACCTTATTTTAGTTACACAATCTGTGTGTTTGCTTGCTCCTTATCCGTCTCTTCCGTGAAAACGAGAATCTTCTCTATCCCGTTTGGCTGCAGATCCTCTACCAGCCTCAAGGTCTGACACACAGCTGAGACTCAGACCATTCCTGGCAGAATAAATGCATCAGAAACACATTTGTGGAGTTTTGTGCTACGTATTCAACTCTTTGGCGGGGGGGATAAGGATGAAATACATTATAAAAGGCATAGGATCAAATACTGTCATTTTTGCCCTTAAGTACAATGCATTTTATTTAAAGAGACAGAAGCTACTCAGTGAAACGTAAGCCAGTCTATGCTTGAGTATTCATTTAAGCATTAAAATTCATGTTCTTGGTCATGTTGAGTTGACCAGATGACTCATGGTGGGGCAGGCCAAAAAAAAGAAAGAAAGAAAAGAAAGAAAGAAAAGAAAGAAAGAAAAGAAAGAAAGAAAGAAAGAAAGAAAGAAAGAAAGAAAGAAAGAAAGAAAGAAAGAAAGAAAGAAAGAAAGAAAGAAAGAAAGAAAGAAAGAAAGAAAGAAAGAAATGGTTTACTTATGAATGAAAGGGGTAAAGTTACAGAAGTTGGAGAACTGAGAAATGATGAGTTCTGGGATATTCAAAACCAGTTTTATGGAGGAGGTTGCATTTATGCTAACCTAAGACAGGTCAGATTAGTTAATACTCAGTCGCTTGCCACTATGGCCTCATGATCCTAGAATAATGTAATAAAAACTAAGAACCCATTTGTTTGCCAAACAGGAGGACATTTTATTATCTCTACTATCACCCAAACCAAGGGGTTTTGGCAAGTTCCCAGAACTTGAATCTGAATGTGACATTGTCATCATGAACTTAGAAGTCACAGCCTCGCAAGCCCACTCCTGCGTGTCCTCCCCTTCTCAGCCCCGTCCCTGGCTCACCGGTATTTTCTGGAGGCTGAAGAGAGGGAAGGAAACAGGTCTCTGCCCCTCATCTTAAGGGTTCTCTCCTGCCATCCTGTCCTTGACAACTCTAGTCATTTTGGGATTGTTAGCATCCTTCCATAGCAATGACAAATAGGGACTTTGCAAGACAGCTGGTGCCCCACACTACCCCTCAGAAATCTTACCAGCGAGAGGCAAACAGATGTTCTTCACCTTGCCCACCTTGTTTTCCTGGGGCTGCAATGAGCTTGAGGCCTTGGGCATCTTTGCTTAACAGATGGATCCAAATGCAAATTAACTCGTAAGGGATAAGGGGGTAGAAATTAACAAACAAGAGATGCAAATGTCTGGCCACATTTTCTATGGTAAAAAAGCATGCAGGAATGAATGAGAGAGGGAACAAAGTTCAAGTGTTTCCTCTCTTCCTGAGTTCACAGCTAATGTTTTCATTCTAGACCTTCCTGTGATCATTAAGGGTATAGATCAAGAAAATGATGCAGCATTTCGAAGGAAGAGAGGGAGAAATTTGGGATGGAGGGAGAAAGCCCTAAGTCGGGTGCATTCAAAGGACATTAAGGAGAAAGGATGGTTCCAAAATGTCCATATGGTAAAACTGGGAGGGTGGCAATTTATAAGGCTGGACAAGAAAACGGGACTCAAGCTGTGTCCCCACGGCAAGTTCACTATTTGTGACCCAGAATCGCTTGCTCATGCAGGCTCACTGGACTGTTAGAAATTACAGAAGGGGCTACGTTTCATCCCAGCCACCTCTTGGCACTACTAATAATGGAGAGATGAGAGACAGATGTCACCAAACCGAAGATGCACCTTGGAGTAGAATGAAGGGAGGGCTGGAGCCCCCAGCTGGAGGACAAGAGCAGGTGAATGCCTCGAGTATGAAGAACACAGTGGGGAAGAAAGGGAAGATACGAGGTACCCCCTGGGGGGGGCTCAATACGATGCAGTGACCAGATACATTTAGGAGATAATAGAGATAAGCAAGTCGAAAATTCTCCGATGTTGCAGACTTAGCAGGACGTCAGGAGGAGACACGGATTTGAGGGGCATGATGATGAATTTGTTTCTCCATCCACTAAATGCAAGGTGACAGCAAGATTTGTGGCTGAAAATTCCCAGTGGGCTATCCATCGGAGACGGAGAACTCATGCCCAAACAGAACACCTGGTGTTTGTTCCAACAGCACGGACTGAAAAACCCAGCGGAACCCTTTGCTGACACCTTGGAAGCTTACAAACGATCCGTTCTCTGTTCTTTGTGATGCTGAATTATAGATGGATAACCCCAAGGCTCATGACTCCTAAGACTTACTTTATAAACAAACCGGCTCTGAGTGCAAAGAATCGCAGTGTCTCGAAATGTTTGGGAAATACCCCCGTTTGGCCTGGATTTGGGTACTCGCCTCCTACCTTTGTGATATTTATCATACCCAGGTTTTACTACCTATCGATCCACAGCATTATAGAACCTGCAGACCGCTAGCAGCTTCTCATCTCTTTGTAAATCAAGAGTGTTTTTTTTTTTTACCTAAATAAATGTATAAAGTCATATCACTGTAAGTGGAAAAAAATAGCATAACTTGTCATAAATAGAATACCGTGGTAAAAATAGAGCTCATAGGGAGAAAAGCATTCAATTTAGCTGAGTACTAGCTAAATGTGTCTTTTTTTTTTTTTTTACATCCAGCCTCTGAAAGTTCTTCCTTTATGAGAAAGTCCAAACTGTGGGGTCTTGACCTCCAAAACAGATGCCGAAGGAAGATGCAGAGTTGTCTCCTCATCTCCTGGTGAGTGACTTCGACTCAGCCAATCCGATGCTCTGGCTCGTGACTTTAAAACTTAAAAGGACTGAATCAGGGACAAAGGGGTGGCCATGGCAAAGTCACATGACAAAGTCATGTTGTACATACCCCGCCCACAGTGGCCATGCAGCCCGTTCTTGTGACAAGCTTTTGCTTCATTTCTCAGATTTCTCAGACTTTTTTTTCCTCTGCTTGCTGATAGAGTGGGTTGAAAAGTGTCCCCCTGAAAATTCATATCCACTTGGAGCCTCGGAAGGTGCCATTATTTGGGAATATGACCTGGCAGGTATAATGAGGTGAGGGTCCCAGGAGGCGCCCCTGGATGTGGGGTGGGCTCTAAGTCTAATGGTGGGTGGTGGCCTTCTAAGGAGACAGAAGGATCTAGAAACGCAAAGAGGAAGATGGAGGCAGAGACTGGAGTGATCCCGGGACAAGCCAAGGCAGGCCAGGACCGGAAGGGGCACGAAACGGTCGCCCCTAGAGGCTCTGGGGAGGACGTGACCCCGGGGGCACACGGATGTCAGGTCCCAGCCTCGGCAGCTGTCAGAGAAAGTGACGAAGGCTGAGACCCAGTTTTTTGTTGAAATGAAAGTAGCAAGCGGTAAAGAGCTGTTAACGGCAACATAGCGCCCAGTCGAGACTTTCTCTTGGTGGCAAAGGGAAAGACGGAGAGAAGTTAGAGACTGAATGATCTTTCTGATCTAATACTACCTGACAC
The DNA here is from genome assembly GCA_004027375.1 of Macroglossus sobrinus. Lineage (NCBI taxonomy): Eukaryota > Metazoa > Chordata > Mammalia > Chiroptera > Pteropodidae > Macroglossus > Macroglossus sobrinus. Next base: position 115,786 of record PVKZ01003190.1, read on the forward strand.
CACGCCTCTTTACTGCCGAAGTCGCCCACGTAACACCAGTGATACGGCCCGCGTCTTGGGAAAATCATGATTGAGTAAAATCTCCCAGCTTTGCAAATGGAGAGAGTGCAGCTTTAGTAAAGCAAAGTAAAAGGACTTGCATCCAACCCTACAGGGAAAGCAGTAGGAAAGCCAAGTTCATCGCCCCATTCTTCGTGTTTCCCGTTTTCTCCTTTGCCACACTTCGCATCTCTTCTTAAGGCTGTATTAACTTCATTTCTAGCTTCTGTGAACTTCATGCTTTAACATCTGCTCTACATTGTAGCCTGGCAACCTCGCGCCAGATGACCAACCCTAGGACACGCCTTGGTCACCTGACCTTGGCCCCCAGCATCCCTCGTTACCACCGCCCACGGGGGCGCTTGTCAGATGCAGAGTCCAGCCTCCAGCCCCTTCCCTTATCAAGCTCTCACACTCCACACTCTGGGCCACTACCCACCTGCCCTGATCAGTCCAGGGTCAGGTATCAGACAACTGGGGACAGTCCCCACACCCCCAGAGACAGCTGAAATCATTCAGACTAGCCAGTCCCAGCCTGTTCCTCCCTCGGGAGACCACGAGAAAGGCTCTGGACACGGTTCCTCCTCCTTCTGCCTCTGGCCAGCTGCAGTGCTTGTCGCGTGGCCCACGTGGCCCCACTTAGCCCGGTGTGGCCCCCTCCTCTTGGCCACGGTGAGTGACGACCTGTTTTTCAGTAGCGATCATCTCCTGATCCGTTAGCCTTTAGTGAACCTCAAATTTCTATTACTACACTAGATCGTAAAACAAGAATCTCAAGAAGGTACCGTCTGCCATTGGCCACCGTAATGGGGACAATTCTGAAACTCTGAACACCCTTGGGGTCTATTAAAATGACATTTACTGCCTTTACTATTATTGTTCCATTTTCAAGAACTCTCTGGTGCATTTTTCACACACCACCTTTTAGTATTAAAGCAAAACCTTGAGTTGTGGAGAAGCAACGCGACTCTGGAGGCAGCAAGTGCGGTTTAAACGCAGCCTTCGCCACCAACGAGTCGTGGCAACTCAGTCAGCAACGATCCCCTCGAGCCCATTTCCCCATCTGTACATGATCACTGCTGGTCGTACACCCCCATAAGGTTTTTACGAGGATTATAGGACCTCGTGCAATTAAAGCACACAGTGCCCTGCCGGGGTGGAGTCCAGAGATATAAAAACAACCAAGTTCATTGTCTGCCCTCAAGTACTCCAAGCCCAGCTTATTTCCAACGCAGGAGTTTGTCAACATTTCAAGAGTGGACTCTCTTGACATGATGAGAAGCCTAACTTTCCGTTTTCATTGAGCTCACCCAGAAGTCACGATCTGTTCGTGGCTCCTGAGAAAACACGACCGCCCATGTCACTGCGCCTGTAGGAATCATGGTGGCTGTGTGACACAACACGGCTACCTCACGTCCAGTCAGAGGTCCCAGGAACTCATAACTCCGTAATGGTTTCACACAGGGTCTGAAAAAGAAAGGCTATTTTCCCCAAAACATCTGACAGAAGCATTCTTCCAAAGGGATTCATGCTTGGCCGGAACTCTTTGGCATGTCGGGGGACCATTTATCAAGGGTGTTTACAACACAAGTCTCTCTCTCCAAACTTAGGAGGTGTAAAAAAACAGCCCTTAAAATGACAGAGATAATTCTCACCGCCAAAGCAGGCGGAGCGCCTGGACAGTCAGCTGTAGGTTCAAAGCAGACAACGTGAACTTGAGGGGGCCAGCCCAGGGCTCTGGGGGTCATCTTGCTCCTCGAAGCAGCATGTTGCCTACTTGCTCACTGCAGCTGAAAACCTCAGCCTTCCAGCACCGTCTTTGCATCCACGAAAATGTTCCCTGTTTCCATCTTCATTTAAATGCAGAATGCTGAGCCTGCTGAAGGCTCCATGAGTCCCTCGTGCTTCTTCGTGTCTTGTGTGAGCAGAGGCAGTGACTGGCCTTGATCCTGGCTGTTCTCTCACGCGTTCCGTAGAGCAAGCGGCCTGGGAAGGTAGTGATGTAAGGTTCAAAATAATAAAACTGCTGTCACCCTCTGGGACAAGTGGCAGATATCGCCCATGATGAAAGAGTTGGGTTTTCTAAACCTGGGGTCTCTCCCTTGGAACACGACCCACGACCCGTTACGTATATTGGCATCACCTGGACCTCTTTGCATTACCCTGCGGGCATCCGAGCCCAGAGAGCCAGCACACACGCCGATACCCTGGCTTCTGCCATCGCTGTGAGTCGTGAACTGTCCTTTGCCTCAGAGCCAGGAGTCTCGTGTCTTCTGCGACACGTGTCAAACTGTGGCAGGCCCTGAGTTGGCTTGAAAGTCAGGGGGAAAAAAAACTCAGTCCCTTCTCAGTTCTTGCACATGCGAGATCATTAATATTCTTTCTTCAGTTGAAAGTTGACTCGCAGGAGCTTCTCGTTGGCCCTGTGATGTCTTCTGGAACGTACAGTGGAATGAAAATGATACGCCTGCCGTTTGGCAATAGCTTCCGGACAGGTCCCCGTGAGCTCGTTTTGAAGTGAATTCTTCCTAAGTCCCCCCTACCCAGAATCTCACAGACCCTCTCCCCCAGCTCCACCCAGCTGGGGAAAATTCCAGCGCACTGAAGACCTCGGAATCAGGAAAGAAAGAGCAAAGAAAGGAAAGTGGCAGAGATGAGTCTACTTCTTGGCGGTTTTATCGAGAGTCGGCCTTGCCAACTATTTTTCTTTAATGCAGAGTCGAGAGACTCCAAGATTCAATTTATGAATCTTGCACCTTTGGTCAGAGTAAAACACTAAAGAAGAACTGTAAATCTCTTGTTTCCTATTTTTATTTATTGCAGACCAATCTCATTATCGTGACTAATTCTCACGCGTAAATATGCTCTGGAACTAGCAGAGGTCCCTAAACCACAGCGCGCTGACAAATGCAGCCCGTTGTCTGTCCTTGTAAATACATTTTCACTGCGACCCAGCATGCCCGCTCATTCACGACATTTATGCGGCGATGGTGAACAGTCGAGACAGACCGGATGGCCCACTAAGCCCAAATACTTCTTCTCTCACCCCTTACGAAAAAAGTTTGCCGACCACCGGTAAATCCTAACTTCCTCTCTTGCCGCAGGCATCCCTTCCTGAATGACAAAGCTGATCCCTCCTTAGCAAAGGGGTCTGGCGTCTCACAGGTCACCGTATTCTTAGTCCCAGTGCCGCCCTCACTGCCCGAGCAGCCTTTCGCTCTGCTGTCCCCTGCCACTGCATACCCTTGACCCCCGCATCCCTGTCACTCCAATCCCCTCCCCTCCCCCAGGAAGCTCCAGCTCCATACCCCTTTGCCTAGAATACTCTGTACCAGAGCACGGCTACTTAGTGATGGAACCTGTATCAGTCACTTCCCTTTCCACTGACAACGTATAATAATGGCTATTTATTACATCCTCATGGTAGCTGGGCATCACCCTAAGTCCGTTACGTGCATTATTCAGTGATACCTGATAAAGCCCTACGAGAGAGTTCTTAGTATTCCCGATGGATAAATGAGAAACGCGCTTGAAAAGACGTGGCTAAGGCCACTCGGCCCACAAGTCCCACAGCCAGGATTTAAACTCACTTGGCTCTGGCTTCAGATCAACGAGTCAGTAAGTCAGTGAATGAACAAACAGATCCCGGGGAACTCCGAGAGAAGGCCCTGGGAGGGAGGGGGCGGGTTTTCATGAGCTGAAAACGTGAATGACCCCCAGGACCATCCGTCAAGACAGGTGGTTTCATAGAACCACCTGGAACAGGGTCGCCCCCTTCTAACATGACTCCCCGAGGGCCCTGTCGCTTAACCTCATCTGTAACTCTTTTATGGAGACGCAGTAAAACAGCTCACCTGGGTAGTAAAGCCTTTCAAAAAAATAGCTCCTTAGGTCACCTGCTCATGTGTATTTTCCTCTTGGCAGCTTCGCCCCCGACAGCGATGGGGAGATGCTGGCAGGGGGACCGTCCAACCCAGACAACGTTCACCCATGGAAGGCGATTTATTAGGGGAAACACAGAGCAGCCCGCCTCCAGGAGGGGCCAGACCCACAATCAGAGCCGAGCTGGGCACTCGTCTCTGCTTAAGAAGAAATCGGTGCCATCGACCGAGGCCTCATAGAGGCAGCTGCGTCTGGACGCATCGCAGATCCGGCTGCTGCCAGACGGCGTTTTGAAAATAAAACGCACAAAAATCACCATGAATGTGTTATAGCAAAACGTGATAACCGGCCCACCCGACGGGGAAGCTAAAACGTGCTCCTTTCATCCTGGGGAACGGGGTACAGCGCCCTCGGATAAGGTCTCTGCTGACGACCCTCACTCTGCAAACCCCTGGGGCGGCCGGTCATTTGCTGGACGGTTTTATTTAACGCTGAGGATTGGAGAGGATTTCGTACCCGCTATCCTGGGGTTGCGTGCGGCAGTCAATTAAATTAGTGTCCAAACCTTAAAAGACGCCAAGGTAATCCGTTTCGGGGGGACTGAGGCCACAGGGGCTCCAGAGCGGGTCTGCAAGGCGATCGTGAGTCTCCAGTCAGCTGAGTCTGAGCATTCATTACGTCTTTCGTCTCTGGGAGCAAGTTTGCTGGTGACAATCAGGCTGTGGACTAGGGAATGAGCTGATTTCAATCTCAGCAGCATCATTCTGGGCCGGCACTGAATTTCAGCCTTTGTAGCTATTCTCAGAGAGTCTGTAATAAGTAATTATAACAGACTCTTAATAATTAAAGGGGCATGCACCTCGCCAAGGCTGGTGGACACAGGGGCTTTTCAACACGTGAGTTGCTATAAAGTAGGCCCTCTCCCCAAAAAAACGTTCATGCCAAGTTGAATAGGTTGCATAAAGATTTTGGTTTTTTTATGAGGATTGTAGATTTGGAAAAGGCAACCAAGCCAGACACCTAAAGCTGCCTGGGAAATATTTATCCTCCGGCCATGACGTTCTTGGCAGACTTGTAGTTAAGAGGGAGCCCCAGAGAAGGAACGATTTTTCCGGGCGAGGCGTGGAGATGGAATTTCAGGGTTTTCTCCGTTATGTGGAGGTGCGGGGCCGTTGTGTTGCTTACGGCTTCATCATCTCACCCGGCAATTCCTCCATCCCATTAAATCTGACGCAGGGAGCAACACGGGCCTCAAAGGAAGAACTGAGAAAAAAAAAAAAAAAGAAAGCAGCCAATTTTCTTCTCTCTAAATGAAACGAAAACAGAAAGGCTGCAAATACCTCCTAGGGTCCTGGTGAAGTGACCTCAAGGGCTGGGCAGCCAAACGACAAACCACAACTGAGCTAAACAAAATCTAAGACCGTGAATGCAAGAGCGGAAGAAAGCTCAGCTCTGTGTCCTTGCTTTTTTTTTTTTTGGTAATATGTAAATTCATTCATTCATTCATTCATTCATTCATTCAACCAGCGTTTTGGGAGCACCGACTGTGTGTCAGATACTACTCGTGATGCGGACGGTACAGCAGTAAACAAAATGGAGAGACACCTGTGCCATCGGAAGGGAAAGGTAACAGACAAGTGGTGAGCATGGCGTGTCAGCATATAGATATGCCGCCTGTGAGGCTGCAGCCAGCACAAAGTGCATCTCTGAATCATGTGACAGGGCCCCCTGGAGGTGGGGCAGTTAGAAAGACCACCCGCCGTCTCCCACCCCTCAGCAGCGGTGCATGGAAGGCTCAGTGTGGGCTGGATTTCAACCTCTCTCGGGCCCCCGCTTTGTAGCTAGTACCTGGCATTACGGAGGTGACAGGTGGTCAGGAAAAGCGTCGAGGATGAGAGCTGACGTGGACGAGGAAGCGAGTCGTCTTGTCATCAGAGGCAAGAGTGTCACAGGCAGGAGAAGCAGCAGGTGCGAAGGTGCCGGGGGGCAGCACGCCCACCCGTGCACACTGGAGCAAACGGGGGCTGCACTGGACGGCTCCTCCTCCCTGCGTCTCCGATTTTAATTCTAATTAAGGTGACGTGTGACCATCTCTCCAGGGACAAGACTCTCGTGGGCACACTCTGCCAAAGAAAGGCTCCCCCCACCCCGAAACCTGAGCCGGGCTGAGAATGGCGAGTGGCGGGGAAGCAGCCTGGACGTGTGGACAGGGACTGAATCTTCGTGACACCCGAATCCGGCCGTGCCTGAAGCGAGTCTTCTCAGCCGCCCGAGTCAATACGGCCTTTTTTTTTTTTTTGGCTTGAGTCGATCCGATTGGATTTCTTTCTTTCACCACAGTCAAAACCACCCTGACTGAACAGCCAGAAAGAGAAAGCACAGGACGATGTGCCGTGATCTGACACAGACTGGACCTTCCCCACGTGTGTGTCAAACTCTGGAGCCGGGTGGCGGTGAGCGGGCGGAGGCGGCCGTGGACACGAGGGCAGGGCGCCGTGTGGGCCCAGCGCCTTGCGCGGAGGGTGCGCTCAGTCCCATGAGAAAACCGTGAAAAGGCAGTTTAGTTCCCTCACCTTTTGGATCCGTTCACTGTGGCCAATGATTCTGCAAAACCAACAACCATCGATCTCTCATTCTCCCTGTTCTGTGAGCCGCGGCTGTGCCAGGCGACCCCGCCGACCTCGGCAGGGCTCACTCACGCATCCGGAGCCGGCAGGACGAGACCCGACTCCCCGAGGGCAGTTTGCCTCTGCCCTGCACACACCCCCACTCCGCCACGCGCCCCGCTGGACCAGCAGCACAGCCCGGCTCTAGTATTTTCACGGCTGGGGCGCCAGAGGGGCAGTCACACCACGTAGATGGTCACACCGCGCCCATGGGGGACACGGCCACCTGTCACGGCGTCGAGACAGGAGTTTACGAATCACGGGCCCAGAGACAGGACCCTGCGCCTCTCAGCCCTATACCTAGGCCCCCCGGGACGCAGCCGTGGTCTGTACCCCCACGTTAACTCTTACGATCCCCGCCTCGTGGAGCCCGCACACTGGGGACGCCGACCTCCTTACACACGCCCCACACCACCTCTGCTCACTCACGCCTTCTCGTCGTCATCACATGACCTGCTCTCCTCATCATCACATGACCTGCCCTCCTCATTGTCACGTGACCTGACCTATCATTCATTCCAGGGTTGTTTGAAATTCCTCTTAGAATAATCCTTTTTAGTCTCTGTTCCTCCAGACCTCGCCATCCATATTCAAGCTGGAAGCAAACTCTCTCCTCTCTAAACGCCCACCCTGTCTCCTTCGTGTTTTCAGGAGATGCTTATCGCTCTCTGTATGGGTCACGGGCATCCAGGCCCCTACGGTGATCACAGTGACAGTCACGATACCAACTAAGGTTCCCACACGCCGAGCACTCACCACGAGCACCCTGCGTCGCTGCCGAGTGCGTCCACACCTCTCGTTGCTGAAGCCCTGCCTCCAACGGGTGACATTATTACCCTCTAGCTGATGAGCACCCCCCATGATTGGTTGGACATGAAAGGGATGACACTTGAAGAAAAGAAAAAGAGATGCTTTTTCTTCAAGTTCACTGTTGAACAGAATTCCAGAAGTTTCAGCCCTTATAGCTTCACGCCATCCCTCGCCCATCGAAGCCACAGAAAACGGTCCCTCCACACGCAGCCTGAGTTGACCCTCCCCCGCCCCCACCCCCTCCGAGGGGAAGGGGAGCTGGTTAGGCTTCTGTGTGACTCAGGCTGACCTCCCTTCTATCGCGAGTTCAAGCACGGACTGCAGTCAAGAACGAATGCGTGTCCCTATTTTTCAATCTGACAGGGCTATTTGTGGGAACTGAACCTCAATATCTTTGGGGAACTTTATGCGCGTCCATCCCCAACTGGGGTCCCTCTGTGCCTTCTCATACAGAATGGTCTTGTCTTACGTACATAGCAATGCTTGTGCCTACAATATTTTGAGTTGAACACATCTTATGCATCTTTTAACTCCTTAAAATAAAAAAAAAAAAATGTACCCAGCTAGTGAATAAGGCTACGGGCTCCAGAATCCAAACGTGCAACCAAAATGTTACAGGACAGTCCGTTATAAAACGAAACACTAAGTCTTCATAGCGTGTGTGTTATGTCTCATCGACCTACTAAAAGCTGTTACCCTTGCTTGCAAGATTTCATTTAATTCTCACAATAAACTAGATACTCTGTTTTTTTCCCTTTCCATGAGGAAGGTACGACTCAAAGAGGCTAAGGATTGTGTCCAAGATCAGAGGTGAGATTCGAACCCAGCACTATCTGACACCGAGCCCTGTGTTCTTAACCACAGCACTGAGACGAGCAGGAGGACAGCCAAATCGCCGTGTTCAGAGCCTCGTCAGATGACAGTCAGAAAAAAAAAAAAAAAAAAAAAACAAAGAAGAAGGATTCCACCTCTCTTTTAAGACATTAAAAAAATAATAAATTTTAATCAAACATGAAAACTGCAAATACACGTACACTAAAAAGTAAAACTATTATTGTCAACCGCACTGTTGTCACACTTAGACTAGTATGTTTTTAAAATAAGTTCTTAGCTGTTAGAGAGACATACCAGACCATGAATAAACAACATGAGATTTGCTTCAGAATGCTATGAGCCAGGGGGGTGACATGGATGAGACAAGCTCACCCATGAGTATCGGCCAAAGCTGAGGAATTGCCACGTGACAATTGTATTTTTGTGCGTGTTTAAGATTCGTCTAAAATAAACAATCCTTTAAAAAATAAAACCCAGAGACCTACAGAAATAGAAAGTAAATTTTCCTCCTTCGATTTCCGATCAGATGCCTACTTCCCTTCCCCTGTGGCTTCTGTTCTGTTTCCTCAGAAAGCTTCCACTTGTACGCAAATGACCGTATCCACGCACGCGCGGAAACGAAACACACTAGCACACCCGTGAGGATGCCCCCGACATCTCCCCGGCCACACTGTGTGCAGCAAGTTCCCCTCCCCCACCCCTCTATCATACCCTCTTATTTATCTCCGTCATAGCATGTAGCAAAATCTCTACTTTGGGGCACGATGATGTACTTAGTTCCCTTGAATCGAGGTAAAATTCTACACCAGGAAATGTACCATTTTAAAGCATGCGATTTGGTGGCCATTCTCGGGTTCACGTGCTCTGCGGCCATCACCTCCCTGTCCCCAGCCCCTGACAGCCACCCATCTGCTCCCTGTCTCTGTGGATTTACTGCTCTGAATTTATCATAGAAATAAAACTACACAACATGTGGTCTCTTGACTCTGGATTCTTGCATTTCGCATCATTTTTCATCCCCATTGTAGCATACTTTTCCATCCTAGGTGTGCATCCTATTTCGTTTATCCATTTGGTGGACAATTAGGCAACTTCCTTTTAGCCATCGCGAACAGCACTGCTATAAACGTGCGTTTATAGCAACAAGGTTTCCTAGGAATGCCTGTTTTCCTTCACTGGGGAATATAGCAAGGAGTGAAATTATTATTTTTTTGCTTCTTTTTTTGTTACACAACCTACTTATTTCTAATCTGGCTCTTCTCCTAGATTGTAAACTCCGTAAGGTCAGAGCTGGCAGGGGCTCGAGTTACCACTTCCGGCCCAGCCACTAGCACAAGGCCTTATTCCTAGCGGGAAAATAAATATCTGCTCAAACAAATGAATGACTCGGTCCAGTACGCAAACCAGCACATGGCCACACACACACCCACCATGTCCTCTCTAAAGCTGGTGCAGGGAGCCCCACGCCATAGACACACACCGTGAGTGTTTTCACTGTGAACTTGACCCAATCTCTCCTCTGTCCCAGACTCTCCAACGTCCTCACAATATCCCACAGGGAGAGAGGTGCTCACATGTACCTGCTTCCCCCAATCCCTCCCGCCCCCACTACCCATACAGATCTCATTACTATTTGTCAACCCTTCCAAGCTCGCCCCTACCTCAGGACCTTTGCACTCACTCTTCCTGCCTCTCTAAAGCTCTTCTGCTGAATATCCACGTGGCTGTCTCGCTGACCTCCTTCTGTGTGCGTGCTTTATCTTTGCTACTTTCCTTGACCACACTAATTAAAGTTGTACACGCAGACACACACACACACACACACACACACACACACACACACAGAGGCACTCAATGAGCACAGCCTGCCCCCTCCCCCACCTCACTGTTGCTGTAGCACTCAGCCTAAGATAAACATTGTGTTGACTGTCCCTGTCACCCTACCTGAATGTAAACAGCGCTGCTATCAACGTTCGTTTATCGCAACGTTTCCTAGGAATACCTGTTCATGAGGGCAGGGATTTTTGTCTATTTTACCATTTCTGCACATAGTAGGTCCTGCACGTAGTAGGTCCTCGGTACATATCTGTCGCATAAGTGAAGCAACAAATGCACTTGCCCCCTCTGATGGAGCCCTATGTCCTAACCCCACTGCCACGCGGAGGGCTTCTCCCGTCTCCTGTCCATCGAACTACGGACAGTTTGCTTCCTGAGTGGCAGGCCAGGCTGTCACCTAGCAGGAAGCCCAGAAAGACCAGCTGCCCCCATCACGGTGACACCGAAGTTAAGTCTGGACCTTGCTGGTACCAGCCCAAGCAGCTTTAACCCCAGCCTGTGGGGGAGACTTCCAAAAACGCTCCTCTGTAGTTTCAAAGTTAAAAGAACCAGCAAACCCACACTGAGAAATCCGGGTAGGATTTGGGGAGTTTGGGGACCGATGGGGCATATTTGTGGAGCATCTACAGCTGCCACAGAAGCGAGCCCCGCCTTCCTGTCACAGGAACTTCAGGGAACAAGACACCCAAGACTGAATTACGTTTTGACTCGGGTCAGCAGTAATAGAGTTCCCCATTGTGAAGGACTGAATTCAGTCGAAAATTTAATTTTTTTAAATAAATAGAACAGAAAGGTCAAAATACCGCCAGCGCGAACGAGGATCTGAAATTGGAAATTGCTCAGAAACGTCTTTTGCTTCCTTTCTGTTCTCTTAATGACTTTTCCAAACTCTCTCCCGAAGGAATTGCTCTGAGCTATGCTAATGTCACTCCCTGTCTCTGAAAGCTCATGTCAAATGCTGCTCTTGAAAAGGCCCTCCCTGATGAGACACTTGGAAATCACCTGTGATGAGCAGTTTTATTTAAATTGAAATAAAATGGAAACATTCCACAGGTTTAGGTGACAGAAATGGTGGGTGCGGCTCCCTAGAATCTGGTCCTGGTGTCTGCCCCACCCCCCGACCATTCTCGACCATTCTCGCCTCCCAGCTCCCCCATCCCATCCCCCTCCTCCTGGCTGAGACCCACTCATCCCTTAGGAAGGAGAGTAAACATTGCTTCCTCCTCGGAAGCTGTCCCCAGCTGCCGGCTGCATTGGAGACTCCTAAAGCTCACCATCCAGCTCCACGGTCACTCGTCACACCCCCTGTATCCCTGCTGGACCACAGGCCGCTGGAGACCTGGGACCAGAAGCCTATTTGTGTGAATTCCCTTTCTGGAGCACAGAACACAGCCTGCCGTGTGAGCGTGTGCGTTGAACAACTGTTGACAGGCGCCTTGCGTTCAATGCACTGCCATCGGACGAGCTCTGTGAATGTCGCCTAATCCACTTGGTCCCCACGACGGCTCCACGAAGTGGATATAGCCAGTTAACACCTGAGAAGCAGGTACCTGGGGGTGCCCTGAATCTGTCCAAGTCAGGCCGCTAAGAAATGGCTGGGCTGGGATGACATGCACGATGTGTTTTGATTGACGGGGAGCTTTTTGCAGTTTTTAACTGCATTGAAGTCTTTTGGCCCATGATGCTTTCCTTCTTCCAGACAGAATGAAAATCGAAAGGGAGAGAGAGAGAGAGATCTGGCTGGGAGTTTTCTTAAGACTGAACTCTACCTGCCCTCGAGAAAAAAAAAAAAAAACATTTTTTGTTAATGATTTGGCATCCAGGTTTAATGCCTAATCGAAGCCCTTCCTGATCAGCTGTGGAATACAATTAGGAGGGGAAAGAAAGAGGTCTCTGAAAGGTGACGTGAGCGGGGCGTGTAGGGTGCAAACTGGAGGCGGCGCTGGCCCTCGAGCCGTGCAGCGCAGAGTCGGCCCTGGGCGTGAGCGCCACCTTCCGAACGGGCCCTGGGCGCTGCGTGCTCGCCCAGGCTGGTCCAGTCCTGAGTCAGAGGTGGGGCCCTTTGATGTGGAGGGTTAAAGGGTCAGCGCTAGCAGAGGCCGAGAGAAGATGCAGAGGAAGCCGGCCCCCCAGGAAATGCCAGAGACGGCGATGGGGGGAGTGATGGGAGCTGGCCAGCCAATCATCCCACGAGAGGTGGTTTGTCACCGCCACACTGCCCATGGGTACCAGTTGACCGTCTGGTCCACAGCCAAGAGATGCTTTGCTCTGACGGCCAAAGGCACCCTCAGCAGCCGGCCTTCCAGACGGGGCGCTCCCAAACCCGTGTCAGAACTCTGAACCACCCTTCGTGTACACCGCGAAGATACTTAAGGTCAGATGAGGTCATAAGGAGAGAGCTCTAATCCAATAGGACTAGTGTCCTCGGCAGGAAAGGAAGACACGGGAACACACCTGCACGGAGAAGAGGCCGTGTGAGACAGAGCCAGAAGGTGGCCACCTGCAAACTAAGGAGAGGTCTCAGGAGAAAACAACGCTGATGGCACTTTGACCTTGGACTTCCAGCCTCCAGAATGGTGAGGGCATAGATGTCCGTGTTCAAGCCTCCCAGCCCGTGATGTCCCGTATGGCAGCCCTAGTGGACGAATTCCCCGCCCTTCCTCGGGAGCGGCCCAGACACGCGGCTGTGGCCATCCACCCCACTTTCTTGGGACTCCGCGGTTATCTGCGCCTCCTCAAGCGTCCGCTTACGACCCACCCCCACCCCCACCGCATTCCCAGAAGTCGCACGGTCTGGGGTGCTCCGCTCCACCTCTGCCCCGCAGCCCAGAGAACCAGAGACCTTGCAAACCTCTGCAGGCCTGGCCTCGAGGCCACCTTGGGGACGGCAGCTCTCCGAAACAGTCTCTGAGGAATGCCCTTCCTCTCTTGTCTTACCTGCAGGCCCGCTGTGTCGCGAAGCCCTGTGAGTCACCTCCTGCGCTGCCACCCTTCCAGGGCAGGCCTTGGGCCTCCGGCCTGCTCCCGCCTCGGCTCCTGCATCCCCGTGTCCCAGCTGAGGACCCTTGAGTGGCTTGGTCCAGAAGCTCACACGCCAGCAGCGGCCAATAAGCGTCGAGGCCACGCCCGTCTTTTTCATGGGTGCATCCCAATGCCCAGCACGGTTCTCCGTATATCGCACATCTTTTAAAAATGTACATTAAAGTCGTAAACATTTGCTCACGCAACAAAAATTATTGATGCAGAGAGACTGAAAACGATCCGAAAGACGGTGGAGTGGGGGTCCGCAGGGGCTGGAATGCCAGGCGCCATCACTTACTTACTCGTGAGGTTGATTCGGTTGAGCCACGCCCTCCGCGAGCATCCCCTGGACCAGCAGATCCGCGCCGGAAGCGCGCGCATGCGCACACGCGCCGCCGGGCTCAGCGCGGGGCCAGCACAGCCCTCTGCGCATGTACCGCGAGCCCCGGGATGTCCTGCGTCACGTGACCGTGCCTTCCTTTCCCAGGCAAAGTCTTCCTCCGCCCTCTGTGTCATCCATGCCCAATTCCCGGCTCAGGGCAGAGGGGTGAGCATGCCACGTGTGGGTTTCATAAGGAGTCACCGAATGTGCATCTATCTCGCTGCCAAATAATTGAGCGAGTAAAACTATCAGTTTCTGGAATGGTCTGATGTATTTCCAGTACGTACGTGGGAACTGGCATATGGAGAGTCTTCAAATCAGTATAGAAGGAGTAAAAAAGTAAAAAAAAAAAAAAAGAGAGAGAGAGAGAGAGAGAGAAATGGAGAGGAAAAGGTGAAAGGTGAGGAAAGAAGGAGGTGGATGAAGTTAAGGTCCCAGAATTTATGTCGGCCGCTGATGGCGGTCTCTATTATTTTTGTTCCTCCTTTTGGGTACTCACAAGCCATTTTTTATTGGGGCCCCTCCCCCACGCTCAGTCTAAGGTGTTTGGTTGGCGGGATGATTCCATCTGCAGTTTGGGGGGGGGGGTTGTTCCAATCTGAATCACCCCATCATGATTTGTTCGAGCGGTATTCCTGAGCTCAGCTGGCCCAGCTAAAGTGAATCCCTAAAACTTAGGGGCGCTCTTTCAAAGAGAAATGCTTTCCCTGGTGAAGCTTCTGAGAAGGTATAAAGTGGAGGACCGAGCTCGAAATTGCTTGGGGTCACCACAAGAGGGAACCTTTCTAGAATCAAGCCGATAATGCACATTGGAGACAAGGGATCCAGTAAACATCCTGTTGCTATTACTTAAGAACCTGGATCCAGCCATACCTGGGGTCAGCGACCCCATGAACTTTCTAGTTTCCTGAGCAGAGATTTTTAAATTAGTCCAGTCTGGCTTGGGTTTCTATCATCTGCAATTGAGATAATCATGACTAAATAGGGCAATCTTAAAGTACCTTTGGTTTAAGACAGGGTACGAAACACAACTCGTAAACTCAACACCATGGATGCAAATCCTTGATTAGACAAAATAGCTACCATTTTTGCACACCTACTATGTGACAGTCTCTGCCCCAGGCCCTTGACACACTCACATCATTCCTTGAAATAGCTCTGCAACGTCCATACCGCACAAACTTCTGGCTATCTGATAAACCCTATAATCCTTCTTTTTCTTTAAGTAAGAGAGAGAAAACATCCAAATTCCCAATACCCAACTCCTTCTCTTTGGTCTTTGAAAATGAATCTTGTTTCTTGGTTACTGTTCTTTGTGTCAGACTCAAGAAAAACGCACATACAAGAGAACTTCCACATAAATCAACCTTTATTCCATTTCAAAGCCTGCAACATTTCCTAGATATTCCAAAGGTCTCCTTCCCTGAGTTAAATACTACATCTATTTAATAAAGCAGGTAGGATTTACTATCTGGACACAGGTAAGCACTTTTTACTTTTCACAAGATAGATGACAGCTGCTGGCAGGCTTTTTTCTCTCTCCTCTTTGCTCTTATTGTCTCCTCTTGTGCTACCGTGGATCCACTCTACCTATCACAATTGAATTAACAAACAGAGCCACAGAAAGATTGTCCCCGTGGTGGGGGGGGGCAGGGGGAGTGCTGTGTAGGTAGCAGGCTTTATTTTCTTTTAAAGATGACTTGAAAGAATGAGAAATAAATATTATCAACTGTGCTTCTAAATGATGCTGACTTTTTGCTTTAGGAGAGCCTTAGGAGAGTCCACACACACACACACACAACGATGATGACAAATACCGAATTTCTAAGCTGAACCTGCCAGGAACCAGACATGGAGCATGAAGGAGAGTGGGGAGGCAACAGCGAGTCGTACAAGCGTCTCCAGCCTAAATTAGCCAGAGAAAGACAAAGGCTAAGCTGGTAGATTTCTATCCCTTGGCTTAAAACCTGTGAAGGAGCCAACGCTTTAAATAGAGTCCGCATGTGGAGAGAACGCAGCTGGGAGAGGGGGGAAGTGGTTTGTTTTCATTTGCTGCCAGCAGGACAGAAGGTGAGGTTCTCTCTCTCTCGACATCTTCACCCAGAAGTTGGGCAGCGAGCCAGTTTGCGCTTTGGCTGCAAAACTCCAATTAAAAATGTATGCTCTCCTGGAAGGAGGGGGAGAAACAGCCAGCACTGGGGTGTGCAAACACTCGAGGCAGCGGGAGCGGGCTGAGACATCTCATCGCCCACTTGCCAAGCGTGGCCTGGAAAACAACCCCCACGGATTCTGAGCAGAGAGCGGGGCCCGCCCGGAGTCACCCCTTCCACAGCCCGTACCAACGCGTGGGGTTGTATCTCGTGCCCCCAAACTATGGTCTCGGAATAGGCCAGTCCAGGTGCTGGATACACCATTCTTTTTCCAGCCTGAATAACTCTTCAATTACACGCACACACGTGTGCACAAGCACAACCCATTTTTATGGGTGACCCCTCCCCCACTCTCAGTCCAAGACGTTTGGTTGGTGGGGTGATTCCATCTGCAGCTGGTGGGGAGGGGGGGGATTGTACTGATCAGAATCACCCCCATCATGTTCTGGAAAAAAGAATTCAGTACTGCACAGGCAACTTTTATAAGTTTTTATTGCTTTGAAATAACAAAAAAAAATAAATGCAGTTATACTAAAAAATGAAAAGGTATGAATGATATATCATGAGATCAAGAAAGTTACAGAACTGAACGGTACGACTCCAATTTTGTTTTTTATAAAGGAGTGCATGCATGCATGCACACACATGCATGCACACACACACACACACACACACACACACACACACACACACGCACCTACACCGTAAATGGCCATCATCTCCAGGTGGCGAGGTGAGGTCTAGAAATTCTGTGGCTGCAGCAGCTCAGAATCATCTAGAAGTCACTACTGTGGACGGGGATTCCTTCTGAGATGAGAAAGTGTTGCAAAAAGTCCTGCCCGGCCTGGTGGCTCTCACGGATCGGGGGGTCGGTGCTCCCAGCATCCCGACCCCTCAGCTGCAGCTCACGCAGCTCTCGGCTTCACCCAGACAGCAAGACTTGGACAGGGCGGCCCAGAGCAGAGAGCGTGAGTCATCTCTGACTTTGCCCGTTGCAGAAAAGGCACCCCTGGGGCTCCCGAGGAGAAGCCCTGCTTTGCTTTGCGCACCACCAGCACGCATCACCGGCGGGCCATTCGCCCCCGCCACGCGCACAGCGACCGAAGGCTTGTGCGTATTCAGCGATACTCTCAGTGATTGGACGCCGAGCGGTGGGTGCTCTTCTGAGGTCTCCGCTCAGTCTCCCAGACCCGGGACTGGGAGGCCCCCCCTCTCCTCCTCTCACTCACGGGGCGGGGAGAGACAGAGAGAATGAGAGAGAGAGAGAGAGAGAGAGAGAGAGAGAGAGAGAGAGGAGGGCATCCAGCTCTCTCCCGAAGCCACAAGCCACAGTGCCAAGCAGGCCATCTGGGACCCACACGTCAGAAACACCATCAGCACCAAGAGGGTCTCGGTGACACCACCGTGGCCAGTGTTTAACGATTTGTATGTATTTTAAATGAAAAGATGGGTTAAAGTCAGATTCTTCTTTGGGATCGAACGACAGCAATGTTTGGAAAGTCATTCCAGAGCGGGGTGTCACCTGGAGAAATGGCGCAAACGTTGGGACAGACACGCGGGCTCCAAGCCCGTCCCTCGGGCTCCGGCGGGTCAGAGACGCTGGCGGAGCTGGCGGGGAGCGAGGTCCTTCTGCTTTTCTTGCTCCACACGTGGTCAGCACCGCTGGCAATGTTTTCAGCGAGGCTGTGCTCACTGGGTAATTCAGAAAACAGAAGGGGGAGGAAATAAAGCCCCATGAAAATAATTCCAATGGCTTTTTAGGCCGGGAGCGTAAACAGCAACCTCACACTCTGAGACTCACCCGTGTGGCTCAAACTCAGCGGCCGCATCAGACACTCGATGGGCAGTGAGTGGGAGGTCGGGCGCCCTTGGTGACAACATCGAGAACACACTTTTTCTTTGCGTGAGTGTGGCACCTGACAGTTTGTACAGGCCCTGTGTGTATTTGTACTTAAATAATAATACTCAAAATACTCAATACATCGAAACTCCTCATGGCACTGGTCAAAAATGGAACCGGAAACCCTGGTGACAGAGGAGGAAGGCGTCGTAACATTTTTTTAACAAGCATCCCAAGCGGTTCGAATGCGCAGCAAATGTCAAAACCAACTGACGAGCGTTCTAACGCTTTAGGTGGACAAGGCAGGCAGACAGGACAGCTCCCTCATCCAGGGTCCCTTAGGAGGGGACCGGGGCATCCTTCACTCCACCCCACATTCCAAGAACCCGCAAAGCCGCAGGGCAGAACGGTTCCTCGTGGACGAGCGGGAAGCAGGTGCAGGAAAAGCTCCCTCGCCCGCCCCGCAGTGTCAGCCAAGAAATAGGGAGAAGACCAACCGCCTGCCAAGGGCCCGCAGGAGCCAGATTCTTCCAGAAGGTCCATTCCCCTTAGACGATGGGAGGTATCCTTCCAAGTGCACCATGGGAACTGTGTCCGAGGTGACGTACACACTCGGCGAGTCAGTCCTGTGAGCCCAGTGGCAGCAGGAAGAAGAGATGACGGTGCACATGGCGGGAAGCATGGCACTGAGACCCCGATGCTTAGACTTGGATGGGGAGTCCGGGGTGTGGGCCTCTGAAACACGGCCAGGTCTGCCTGCCCTCCCCACCCATCGGTGGCCAGCCAGCGTGCCGGGAGGACTTTTTACTCATCTCCTCCTCCTCAGGAGAACTGCATGGCAGAAAACGAACAGCCCACAAGACTTTCAGCCACCTCAGCCACAATCTTCTCCCCTACCCGCAATTCATAAAAGCCCAGAACTATTGTCCAGAGCCCTCACAGAGGGGCTGGGGGCAAGAAAGACCGAGGAGGCGTTTTTCTACCAGCCCCGGTCCAGATTTGGGGGGTGGGGGTTGCAGGCAGAAATAAAGTTGAATTATAGAAGATTTTTCAAGAATTGTTTTCTCTGCCAACCTGAATGTTTAGATTCGTATTTAACCCGCTAAACTTCTAAGGAAGCCATTTTTATTGGCTCAGAAGGTGTAGGCTGGTTCTCATGGAGAAAGAGAACCCTTCACCTCCCGGTCCTTGGGGTCAGTGAGGATTTCCCACGGACTGGGTCAGGTGACACACCTGAGCTCCAGATGCCCTGAGGGGAGCTCTGATGGCTGCCAAGTCACTGGACACAGACCAAGAGGTACGCAGGCCTCACGCTTTAACATCCCATAACTGGAGACGCTCTCCCATGGGAATCTCGTGCCTGGTGATGTGAGGCGGAGCTGAGGCGGTGATGCTGGCGCTGGGAAGTGTTTGCAGATACAGATGAAGCTTTGCTCGCTGCCTCCACCGCTCACCTCCTGTTGTGCGGCCCAGTTCAGTTCCTAACAGGCCACGGACCAGCACCAGTCCACGGCCCCGGGGATGGAGACCCCACCACAAACACCAGCTCTGCTTTCCTGATTGCAGGATTCCTACCCATAAAGCGAAGCAGCATTTGCAAAGAGGCTTGGGGCTTGTAGCAAAAATGAAAGAGTAGATTCGAAGTTTACAGAATGTGGAACACACAGCAGGCGCACTATAACTGTGTGAGGGTTTAATCAGTACAGAATACATGCACCCAGACCCCAAGAGAAGGTTCTCCCCGTACGTCCTTCCGAACGGCCTTGACCCTGAACTCTCAGAGAAGCTGGACGACTCCGCGACTCGCCAACGGCAGCTCATGGCATCGCGCCGGCTTCTGGCAGCGAAGCGGGACTCGGCTGTTTCTTCTTTAATTTTTAATCGCTAATTCAAAGAAAGGGAAATCTTGCAAACTAGGACTTTTTAATAGCTCTCACGGATGCCACAGTTCCCTTTATGGATGCTTAGAAAAATGTCGCCTTATCTTCTTAGAGACAGAAAAGGGCAGAGACCCGCCTCCCCGGAGACTGACCCCAGGCACTTCTGAGGCAGCCCCTAAATCTCACAGCCTCTGAGGCCTCCGCTTGGGGGGGCTCCCCACTTCTTCATCGGGGTGCAGGGGGGGAGGACAGAGCTGGGCTGGGCTTCCTTCCAGGCTCAGAGGCAGCTCCCCTGAATTACTGCCATGTGGGGTGTCCCCCTCCCCTCGGAGGAGTTGCCAGGCTCTTCCACGGAAGGGTGGGGCCCAGCACACTTCCTGACGCTGCCCTCGTGGTCTGTGTCACCCAGCGAGGAAGGGCTGACATCTCTGATGCCACACAGGGCGTCTGCCTGCCGGGAGCCGGCCTCGGGCCCAGAGAGAAGGAAGAGAGACTCGCGCTGGACCGGGGGAAAAATCGTGACGCTTTTTCACTGTGGCGTTAAAAGTGTGAACGCTCAGGGTCCGAAGCCAAGCGATGGTAAAAGAGACGCCCCACTCCGTCTAGGTGTTTCCACACAGCTAAGGGAGCGTGCAAGCCCCGCTCAACGGGCAAAGGGGGCTGCGTCCACTTGGGCCAAAGCCCCCGACCCCACCCCGCGAGCTCACTCCTGCAGAGCGGCCGTCGTTATCGGTCAAACAGGAAAACTGTCCAGTCGAAGCAATAGTAAGGACTTTGTGGTACCTCTTGGGCCTAGTGATATTTTGGACCCGAGTGTCCAGAGGCCATGTGTCCCCTAAACTCCTTGGCCAGAGCTCACAGCCCTCTTCCCTGTGCGGTGACACCCGGCCTGCATGAGGCGGCCTTGTCCCCTCATATGGGACGGCCATTTCCACGCCCGCGATGGCGGGGTTCCAGCGTCACGACCTGTAGCCTCAGTGAGGGAGCAGGGCGTGGCCGTGGGCCACCAGAAAGGGGGCCCCAGGCCTGCTTTTCTGTGTCCCTTCCCTCTGGGGCATCGTGAAAGAAAAACCACTGAACGGACAGGACAGGTCATGTTCAGCCATATTTTCCTCTTACAGAGGGAGAGGGAGAAGGAGAGGGAAGGAAGGGAGGGGGAGAGAGAGAGAGAGAGAGAGAGAGAGAGAGAGAGAGAGAGAGAGCATGCCCATTCCTTTGCCCCTAAACTGTGAGCACACAGCAGTTATGGGCAGCGCCCCCCGGCCTCCCTGGGAGCTCGCAGACCAACGCCTTCTGGGGTTTCCTCCAAAATTCCAGTTCCTGGAGAGTCAGGGGGTCCCATTTATATTCTTAAGGTAACGCCACAGGAAACAAAGACTTCCTTGGCTCGGTACTTATGGCAACGTATTTTCTCATTGTAAATATCACCAATTGGACCGAAAAGTTCTTAAGAAAGGCTTCGGCCCCAGGGAGAATTATTTTTTATTTATTGTTATTTGTGCCTGCAGCAGCTGGTCTTCCTAGGTGGTCTCCCATGCGAGGACTCACCAGGCCCGACCCTGCTTAGCTTCCGAGATCAGACATGGGGCGTGTTCAGGGTGGTGTGGCCGTAGACCATGGACTGTGGCTCCACTGGGGCATGAACCCAGGACCTTCTGCGTGTAAAGCAGACGTGCTCACTGTTACACTACGGGACCTTGTCCCCTGGGTGCATTTTAAATGTACTGACTTGCCTACTAGACATTGCTGGAGTCACTGGTATTTCTGAACTTTCTCTCTCTCTCTCTCTCTCTCTCTCTCTCTCTCTCACACACACACACACACACACACACACACCCTTTACTCGGGGCCAAGCACATTCTTGGAAGCCAAATGCCACTCCGGCGCACTTAGACGGAGCGTTGCCGTCCCCGGAAAGAATCACTTCCTTACAAGGAACAGCGAGCTGTAACTCCTTCTTTATGTCAGAGCGAATGCTAACGACACACAAACCGCCTCGCTTCTCGGGGTTTTCTTTCTTCACCAGCTGGCCGCTTCCCCTCGGCGACTCACCTTCGTTTCCCCGCCACGGGCCCCACACCTGTCCTCCAGGTAAGCTTTCCCACGGTCCTTCGTCCTCACGAGCGGGCAGCATCCCCGCCAGCCCGTTCCCATCTTCCCATCACAGACAGGCTCCTCGCGCTCACCTGCATGGCAGCCTCCGCCCACTGTCTCTGGCTTGAAGAGTTAAACTAGGATGGACGACAGGAGTGCTGTCCCCAGGTCACTGCAGACAGCAGGTCCTGCCCCAGGGCGGACAGAGGTCAGAAGGGTAACCTCCTACCGTTAAAGTGCAGCTGCCCGAAGGCCAGCCCAGGCAACTCTGACTCAGGCGGTCTTTGGGTTTTGCTGAAAGACAGAGTTTGGGAAACTTTACTGTGCCTGAGAACCGCGGGAACGGGGGTGTGTGTGGGTGGGGGGCGGGGAAGGGGACCTCAGAAAGGCCTTGTTGAAATGCAGATTCTGACTCAGGAGGCCTGGGGGGAGTGTAACCCCACTGGGGGTTTCTAACAGGCCCCCGTGATGTGGGCGCCACTGGACCACGCTTTGAGAAACTGTGATGGACAGTTTGCTGCTCCACACGTGGTACCCGGGCCAGCGCCTTCGGCATCATCCGAGAGCCCGTGAGACATGCAGAATCCCAGGTCCCACCCCGGGCCTGCTGCGTTCGGATCTGCACTTTATCAAGACTCTCAGATGACTCTAGCACATTCGTTTGAGAAGATGACACAGGATCAAGTTCACAAAGCCGTTGTCTGTAGAATGGTCAGGAGGAGCAAAAAAAAAAGCACATCTTTTTGATTCTACAACATGGGAAACTCGTATTCAAGCTAGACTTGTGTTAGGGGGGCTGGAGAACCCCATTTCATGAATCCCACGCCCCTCTCTCCCGAAGAAGACCTCATAAGACAAGAACTGAACTTCACTCCACAGCCATGAATGTGAACTACTGTCGTATGCTGTCACCTCTTTGCTTTCATTACTTCTTCTTGGTCTTTAGATTAACCAGTCTGGGCCTTTGCTATCACCAACGAACCACTGTTGTAAGGACAGGCTGTTTAAAGAGTAGAGGTGGACTCGTAAAGCCAGCGCCCTCGGCCACACCTGTGGACCTCCACTGCTCCCCGAGAAGATTCGAGCTTGGCGTTTCTAGCTTGAAGATTCTAGTTTGACATTTAGGAAGACCTGAAAAGGGCACATGTCACCTCTTCTATGAACTCGGTACCTAGTAAAACACAGGACACATTATAAGGATAATTTAATCAATCTTGCTTGCCACAAGAGGTTTATTTCAAGATTTAAAGCAGTAACTTGCTAAAACTAGAGGCTGAGAGGAGACAGGCTACCATCCAGGTTGCCAGCAACCAAAAAGAAAGGGGAAAAATAGCTTTAAGTTGAAAGAGAAAAAAGGAAAAAGAAAGAGAGAAAGAAAGAAAGAAAGAGAAAGAGAGAGAGAGAGAGAGAGAGAGAGAGAAAGAAAGAAAGAAAGAAAGAAAGAAAGAAAGAAAGAAAGAAAGAAAGAAAGAAAGAAAGAAAGAAAGAAAGAAAGAGAAAAGAAAAGGAAGGAAGGAACGAACGAAGGAAGAAAGAAGGAAAGAAGGAAGGAAGGAAGGAAGGAAGGAAGGAGGAGGGAGGAAGGGAGGGAAAAAAGGAGGGAGGGAGGAAGGGAGGGAAGAAGAAAAATTTAAATTAAATGTTAATGAGCTAATCAGGTTCTAACGGAATCTGAGATCATGGGGGAACCCCCATTCACCCCACAAAAAACAGTTGGAATCCGTGGGATCCCAGGTACAGGCTCTTTATTCCCTTTGATGCTGTTTTCTCGGGATTCTGTCAGGGGGGAAATGCTTGCTTCAGACAGTTGCTTGCATTTGTTGATCGATAGATGAAGAGACAGTGGCAGGAGCCGGGGAGCACCTGAGTTGGCGCGCGCGACGGATGCAGACAGGGTCAATGCAAACACCGCATTCAATCAGCATTTCTGTGGACCAAGCAATTTCTGAAAACTATTTTCGAGTTAGGGAAGACGCAGGGAGCATCTGGCTCCGTTTCTGAAAATACTCCTGACACCACCGCCTCCTGCCTGCACCCCGTGCCACCGGAACACAATTCCCCCGTGCCAGCCTTCATATCCCCCCACTGTCCCACGACGCGCCTGTGTTAGGGCTTTGCATTTTAGTAACGGTAGCAGGCCCTTAGCT
Source organism: Macroglossus sobrinus (assembly GCA_004027375.1). Taxonomy (NCBI): domain Eukaryota; kingdom Metazoa; phylum Chordata; class Mammalia; order Chiroptera; family Pteropodidae; genus Macroglossus; species Macroglossus sobrinus. The sequence goes on from PVKZ01003190.1 coordinate 139,367, forward strand.
GAGCTCGTCTGTGTGCCCGGCACCACGCATGTCTTAGTTAATCCTCACGACCATTGCTCGTTTACAGATGAAACGACAGATGCTCAGAGAGCCGGAGAGGCCTGCCCCAGGCCACGGAGCTCGTGAGAGAAGGCCCTGCAATCCCATCCTCCCTCTCTCCAAAATCCATGCTCCTCTCTGGCTAAATCATTTGGGCCCTTGTAGCTTTTGCTCCCTCACTTCGATCTTGTCTGTCCAGCCATGTGTTCTGGGTAAGCGTCACTTCCCAGAGTCCCTCTAGAATAGGCACCGAAAGCTTCCAGCTCTCTCCTCTCTCAGCTTGGGCACCTCCCCTAGGTCAGCACCCTCCCACGTCCGACGACCACAGCTTCGGCGCCTTCTCAGACAGGTCTTTCTCTAGAAGGTTTTAAATGGATTTTGCATTCCAAAATACATACACCGGGGCACGGGGATTAAAGTCAAGCCCTTTGCCAGTGTTCTTTTATGTACAGAAAAATTCAAGAAAAATAAGGGCGAGCCCCAGAGGATGGCCACAAGCATGTTTATAAGAGACATTTGTACACAAATCTGTTTTGTAAAGCACCAGACTTTCTCTGACCCGTCAGAGGTATCTACCGGTAATCCCAACACTCTTAAGCCATTTTTGCCAAAAACGGTGGCTCATTTATTGAAATTTGATTCCCTCGGTTGCAACGTGTAGGCACGAACTCTGAACGCAGACACCTGTGGCGTGGCCTACATAGGTCAAGGACACTTCCAAAGGAAGTGCCCATATTGAGAGGAAGGCCTCCCACGCAGTACTGTCGTTTTCACATTACACAATCACAAAGGAGGAACGCTAGCTGAGAGATAACTTGCCAAGCAAAACACGGAGGGTCCGTTGCCAACATCTCCAGATTGTTTGGGGAGGGGAGGAGGTGGAGTCTGCCTCTGATGAATGAATATTTGGACTCGGTGATTAATCACACTTATACGGGCAGACCTGCCCGCATGCTTTCTCCCACAGGACCCTGTAACACCTTCCTCGATGCCACCGGCTCCAAAAGGGGACCCACCCCCGACAACATTTTGATTTACAGCAGACCAGGACATTGAGTCAAGAGTCCAGACAAGATACCTGTCATAACAGTTCCTCCCAAGAAGAAGCTTGCCGTTTGTCTCTTAGTGCCGGGAAAAGAGGAAAATATTTGCACGAAGTCTTCAGTTTGAGAATATTGGTCTTTACGCTCATCGCCAGTCAATCATTTACAAAGCACCCTCGCGACACTTGAGGGGATCTTTTTCAACTTAACTCCCTATCGAAAAGTCCTTCTGGAAGAAGCGTTTGCTAAGGTCAGTGATTCTCTGTTGGCAAGTTCACGATTGCCTATGCCAACTCAGAAGACAGATAGTCCCTAAAAATTCAGAAAGCTTTCCTTAAACTCCAAGAAAAAGAAATGAGGGGGAGGGAGGGAAGGAGGGAGAAAGAGAAGAAAGCTTGGTGCGAGAAAGGAAATAAATCCTGCAGAGTGCACATTTCCAGAATGGAAAGGACAAAACAGTTCCGCTAACATAGATTCATCTTTATTCTGGAACAGACAGAAATGCCTTTTTATGAATTCATGGGACCTGTAAAAAGACAAAATAAGATGCCACACTACGTTTAGATATGGGATATTCGGGTTTAATATTAGCTGAACAGATAAATATATACAACTTCAGGAGTTAAGGCAAAAAACCAGATGATACTTCAAACACCAACAGAAGGTTTGAAAAATCGGTATAATTAAAAACAAGGGCATCCCATCTCCAGTTAATAAAGTGGTCATGTCTAAGGGGAAGAAAAAAAATCCCTTAGGTTTTAATAAAGTGGTTATTATCAATCATGTTAATTAAAGTTGAGCAATAAAGTATACGGTTTCCCACGGAGGAGAGCTGTTTTAGGGGACAGTGTACTCAGAACCCAGGAAAGCAACTTTTTCCTCCTCAGACTTGTGATCTAGTCTTCCTATTAGAAAATATAATTTGGAAAATATGACTCTTTCACATATATAATTAAAATACAACTATGAAGCATTCTTTTTTTTTTTTTTTAAGGGAAGTCATGGTGATGATGTCACAGGGTAAATGTACCGGCAAGCCATTCGTTGTGACCCTATTGGTAGAGAAGACACAAAGCCAGTCACGGCAAAAACAATCCCAAGTACCTTAAGAGAACAGAACAAACGAATCCCAAAGGAATGAGAACACGTGTGATCAATACACCAACACAATATACAGTTCTTTGGCAGAGATGCACACTAACCATCGATGGAAGTCGGCGCTCTACATGGAGTCAGTCTTCTCTCGTTCTTAGACCTGGCCGCCAGTCTTTTCAAAAAACAGATACATCAAATGCCACACCTGCAACCGATTCAGGAATTCCAGGAAAGCAAAACTCAGAATAAAACTGCAGACAGCTTGCACTGTGAGTCCCGAAAGCACACGCACACACAAATAATCTGCAAAACTGTCTTCGTTAGGACGGGCCTAGAATCCTTAGAGAGAATCCACGTTCACCCATGAGAAACCAGTAACAGACAGCGATCCGACGATGAGAAAATGATCTTCCGGGAACGGAGAGGTGGGCCGCCCCTCACCTGGACACGCAGTGGTGGAAGGAACGCATTCTACAGGGGGAACACCAGGAAGCCGGAGAACGTGGAGTACTGCCAGCCTCCGACCAAGTTTCCCTTCTCCAGCTTCAGGTAAACCTTGTCCTCCTTATCCAAGTACAGCAAGACCCCGTTAGTGGCGGCCTCACGAGTGACGTCTTTGTCCCCCGCGAAGGCAGAGATGACTGGTTTTCCATTTAACATCAGGTTAACCTGCAAGGAGAAAAAAAAATATATCACTAAGAAGCTCTTTTTAAAGTCCACATGTCTCCTGCAGATAATAAATAATGTCTGATCATCAATAAGAAAGGTCTGATGGTTAGTAAATGTATCTCCTTCCTGTTAAATTAGCCAGTCGCAGTGGCTGGACGTAGTAGGTCTGCTAAGCTGATTTTTAAAAATAAAATTTAACTAGATCCCATAGAATTGTTTTAAATGCCTGCAAAGATAGAATATCATCTATGGAGAGCCACTTAGCCGTGTGGATACTGGCCTCCCTGCAGTGAATAAATTAAGCTGACTACGATATTCACCTCTCATATTCAAAAGCAATCTTTTGATAATAAAGCAAGCCTGTGGCTCCCCAGTGTATTAGTAAATATCAGTAAAAAGAGACCCAGTGCCCTTTGCCCTGACAAACCCAGATACGGCGAGATTCTACCCAGTTCTTTGCAGGTTGCTATGCAGCTGTGACATGCACAGTGCGGAAAATCATTTGAAATTCTGGGCTCCGTGTGCTGTGATTTCTTTTCCCGTTTCCCCTGATTAAAAAAAAAAAATGTGCCTTGAAAATAATAATCGCCACTACCACTGAAGATTTGAATGATGGGTAATTAGCAAAGAACTAATAATGCATTCAAGATTATTAACTGATGGGAAACTCAAAATCCATTCACTTTCCTCCATGCTACAATTTGGATTGTACTGTATTCAATATTACGGAAACTTCTCGGTAATGGGGCAAGGGGCAGGCTTTTCCACGGTGGTAAATTTGTTTACTGGATAGTCATCCTTTTTACACTGAAAACGATACTGAGTAAATTAACTCTGAGGCTGAGGAGTTTATCCATTCACTAAGATACATAAAGGTGGTACCCGAGTGCATCTGTCATTCACAGGGATGTAGCATACAATATAAACATCAAGCATGAGCTAAAAAGTTATCCCGGAATTCGATGGACGTGTGTTGGCATTATTGGATGTCAGCATATGTAAGCATTATAGAAATTCGCCCTGTTGTTGTCTGTGAGGGCAAAGTCGAGCCAATTATCTTAGAAAGCACGACACCAAATATATTGCTAAGCGAGGAACTGCAGCTGACCAGGATTCACGAGCATCAGAGTACCTGACAGGAAACTACTTAAAGTATAAGCGCAGCTCGCTCTTGTTAAGAAGGTATCTTGAATAATTGTCCCTCCGTAAATTTGTTCCTAATGGTTAACTGTTTCTCCTCATTTTTAACAACGATGGCAAATTTGTTTTATTTCTTTCATAGGCACTTGCAAAACTCTGTGAGTCTTGCGATTTTTTTTCCTTAACAAATTCAGGTAATTTTTGCAACATGCACAAAATCAAGGTCTTAGAACAAATTCAGTTAATTTTTGCACATGCACAAAATCAAGGTCTTATAAAGAGATCTGTGCCACTGAGTTCTTATTAATCCATCTTTTTTACACATTTGGTTGTAATACATTCGATTGTTTATTTTTTCCTATATGCTTCTTGTCACATGCCTTAATAGATGTCTTGAAGAAGAAGATTAGATATTGTTGTAAAAAAATGACTGTGTAGAGTTGGTCATTTTTACAGTGAAAACACATACTTGGATAAATATACATACATGCGTAACCTACAGCCAATACACACTGTGGTTGGGATACAGAGAGAACAGGTCAGACCACGTACCTGGATTGTTTGGCTCTGGTAGACTTTAATTACGTGGAAATTGAAGCTGTATATTCCTTTCCTTGGTGCTACAAAGACAGACTCCAGCGTGAAAAAATTACCCACGTTTACTAGGATCTAGAAATAAAAATAATAAGTAACAGTAAATTATCACAGTATCCTCTTCTGTATAACATAGTATAATAAGTTGCCTTCCTTCCATCCTCCCTTTTCCTTGATGGACATCTAGCTTCAGGAAACCACCGAGAATGAAACATGGAGTTCTCTTCCCTTGCTATTTAGTGACGTGGAAAATGGATGTGTGTATTAGAAGGTTCGTCTGTCTTCTAAATGGTGGAGGGAAAAATAAAGGAACTGCTTTGTATTCATGCCTCGATTTCCGGCAAGGCCCGATGGAAACATCTGGAGAACGTGTGAGGGCTGACAAATACCAGCTTTACCTCGAGAGTCGGATCAGAGGCACCTGCCATGTAGTTACAGTCCTACCCCGCACGAACCAGAGGTGGCGTTCCCAGATAGCCAATCGTCATCCTGGGCACTCTGCAGCCATTCCTAGACACATCACACAGAGGCCCGGGCACTCCCTCCGCTGTGTGACATCGTCCGTGACACCAAGCAGTTGGTGCGCAGAGTGGCCTGAATGCCCAGCCCCTCTCTGAGCCTCCGCCAAACCTCCCCCCAGATCCACGGCCATGTTTCCATCATCCCTATGTCACCCTGGACTTAATTATATTTTGGCAGTGACTCAGCCTTTGCAGGCTGCCAAGGAGTAGAGGAGGGATAAGGACAGACGGTGGAATAGCCTTCTCCCATGCCTCCCTCTGGTATCCATTATCCATGATCCATTATCATCCATCACCTGCTCTTTACTCAGAGTTCAAAGGTCAAAAGTGTAAACTAAGTACCTTTCCTTAAAAAAAGAGCAACAATGCGTTTTGCATTCCAAGATGTTTAATCTGGTTCTACTGATTATGGAATTCACTCTGAATTTCAATAAGTGGCCTCTTAAGCTAAATTTGCAAATGTCACATAGGTAGGTCCCTTCCTATGAGAAAGAGAATGTGTGTGTGTGTGTGTATTTGTGTGTGTGTGTGTGTGTGTGTATTAGGGGGAGGGGGAGTTGTAAAAGAACTACAGTTTCTTCCATTTCTCTCCAAGAGATAAAACTACAAGTAGCATTCAAAAAAAAAAGTGTCCCTATAAAGGTACATTTCTCTTATATCAATAGCAATCTGCTACTGTCTCTTTTAAACACTACATTCGTACCAACATTTACCCTTTTGCATAATTCCCCAAAGACATATGACCACCTCTGGGCCATGAACTAGAAAGAACATGGTGACAATCAGAGAGAGCTACCGGGCTCAAGCACTGGCTTCAAACACGCCGATGAGCATAATTTTATCTTGAGATATCACCTTCTTCCAAAGCATCGGCTTTCTTTCTCTGACCTGATGATCAATGGTCTCTCGACGACAGATCGCCAGCTAAGCGATAATCCCCAACAGAAGCTTTGCAAAGATTTCTTTCCCGAGCACCTTTCAAATCATTTGAAACACTTGGTGGGGACTTCCCGCGTCAGATGCGAGAAGCAGAACTCAGGAGCAGCGCCGGGCATGGCTAATTAGTGTTGCTGGCTGCACGCACGGCTGGACTGGCTCCACATGGAAATTAGAGAGCATCCAGGCACATCGAGATTTATAGGAAAGTGTGTCTTGCTGTCTCTGAGACGCACGGCTCCCAAACAGAAGAGCAACCCCTCCTGTGCTTCTGTGTGACGGAAAGGCCATGGAAAAGGATGCACTGTGCAGATGCTAGTGCAACTCCAGCATTACTCCAGCATTGCATTAATGCACCAAAATACCAACCAGGGGTGGTGCTAGATTTCATTTCCATCGGGATGGGAAATACTGCACCAAAATCCCAAAGGGGCTGCTGAACGCCTTGAACATGACGGCTATCTGATGGGGAGCCCCAGACAGGCACTCTCTGTGTTTGGCCAGCCGGAGAGTGCATCCCTTCGGAACAATTAAATAAGGAATACCCATGTCACGCCGTCCCTTGCCTGGCACACACACACACCCTGCCGTCCCACTTAACCTGTGCTCCTACACATGTGGCTTTGCCTGCAATCGTGAACTACACATGGGACGTTGTGATTAAAAAGACTCTGGGTGCTCTTGGGGTTGAAATGAAAACCCTCCGAGTCAGTTTTCAGTTTGAAGACTCCTTGCTAACGCTATGCTGATATCCCGAGGTTTCCCGCCAGCCAAAGCTCTGAGCCCCAGGTCGCTGAAAGGAAGCCACAGATTCCATCAGCTCCTCGGCCATCCCCTGCCCTCAATTCCGAGGTCTGAATTTCCCCCGGTGGTTTGCAACCCTCGGAGCGGACCGGCGCGGGGGCGGAGGGGAGAACCCGCTCAGCGCGGCTCCCCGCGGGAGATGGGCACAGTCTCCGGGTCCCTTTGCTCCTCCTTCTCCATAACTTTTCTCCAAGCACCAGAGAACAGAGAGCTTTCCCCTGCAGTGGCGCCTGCGACCTGTGTGGGGGACCCCCGGCCCCGGCCACAGAAAGGCGAGGGACATCCCACCCTGGCCACCGCCCGCCCACCCTCTCCGGCCACCTGCAGGATCTCTGCAGGGTGCGGACACCCCGAGCTCTGTTTGGGAAGAGGCTGCTCCACCTGGGAGAAACACATCCTCGATCCTGCCACAACCACCGGCCACCAGGGTGCTACGGGGACAGCCCCTCTGGCGCCCGCTTGGGGAGTGGGAGCCGGAGGGGGGGGCAAGCTCTGGCCAGCTAAACACCTGTTGCTGCTAAACTCGTCCCCAGCTCTCGCTGCCCGCCGGGCTCTGCGCTCCCGGCTTCCCTCCCGCGGACCCAGCAGCCGGTCCCGAGGCCAGGCAGGGGTGGCGGCGGGAGAGACAGTGGAAGTTTCCGACCCAGAGGCGAACGCCGGGAGGCGAACGCCGAAGTGAACCCCCACATCCCAACCGGCCGAGCTCGGCCTGAGCAGGGGTCTGAGACGCCCGGCCATCGCCCCCCGCCCCACTCCCCGCGTCCCTCGGGGGGGGGGGGGTCTCACCTGGTCGAAGTAGATGATGCGCGTCTTGTTGCTCATCTCCGAGGGCTCGTGGTTGGTGCTCCGCACCGCCGAGAAGGCGACCTTGGAGTTGGCCGCCCGGACCGAGATCCCCAGAGGCGACGACGAGGAGCCCTTGGAGTCCGTGGCCGGGTTCGAGTCGCAGACCACCAGGCACTTGCCCTCCAGCACGATGGGCTCCGTGTCGTTCTGCGCGCAGGCGGGCAGCGCGCGCAGGGCCAGGGCCAGCAGCACGGCCGGCACCATGGACAGCGCCCGGCGCGCGGCGCCCATGGTGAGCGCGGCGCGGGGGCCGCCGCCGCGCGCTGGCGCTTCTGCTCCGCGGAGCCGGAGCCGGAGCCGCAGCCGGAGCCGCTGCCCAGCCCGGGACCCCGGGGCTCGGCGGGCAGGTGCCGGCGGCTACACCCGCGGCGCTGCGGGAACGGCGGCGACTCCGCGCTCCGAAGTGCAAGTCTCCGCTCGCGCGCTCTCGCCGGCTCCGTTACCTTTGTCCTTTACGGGGCTCATGCAGAACCCCCGGACCCCACCCTCCCCGCCCAGGAATCAGCCCTGCCGGGGGCCCCCGCACCCCGCCTCGCTCCCGGGCATCTAAACTCTCCGAGACCTCACATTCACGCCTCAAAGCGGGGGGGGGGGGGAAATGGGGGGAAATGCTCACCCCAAACCCGAGTCCCCCGCCACCCCCGCCCGGGCGGACCGCGGAGCGGGAAGCGATGCCGGGGACTCGGATGCCGGGGCGGTGGGCGCGCGGCGCCGCGGTGCCGTGAGCCCGGCTCGCGGCGGAGACGGGTCACGGATCACGGATCACGGAGGCAGGAGCTGTTTCCCGGGCGCAGGAGAACGCGGGGCTACGGTCATGGCCAGCGCTCTAGCGACTCCCACTTTCCTTGGCCAAAAATGCCCCCCAAGCTCGGTGCGGGTCGCTCATTCGCCGGCAGGCAGGCAGGCAGCGGCCAGCCGGGTGCCCAGCGCGGAGAGCACGAAAGCGCGGGATCGGCTCCAGGGCGCGGGGCGGCCGGGGCGCGCGGGGTCCTCTCCTGCCTCCGCCGCTCGCCCCGAGTCCCCCGCGCACAACTTTGTCTGTCCTCGCGCAGCCGGGAGAGCGCGAGGCGGGCGCACGCGCGCTATTTATAGGGGCGCAGCGTCCGGCCGGGGTTGGCTTCCGGGAGAGGGGGAGAGAAAGCCGGGTGACCCCACCCGAGCACCTCCCGCCTGGCGTTACTGGGAGCAGAGGGGCGCACTCGGCTCCTGGCTGCCGGGGGCTCAGGCCGCTCAGCCCCGGGGAGCGCGCGGCGCGGACAGCGTGTGCGCACGGAGAGGCGCCCCCCGCCCTGCGCCGGCCCGGGCTCCGCGCCTGCTCGCCCGCCCCTCGGTCTGGCCGCGCGGAGGGGGCCGCGGCTCCCCGCGCCCCTCCCCAGCGTGGGTCTCCGAGGAGAGCCCCGCGCGCCGAGCGCGGCGCTGCCAGGCTGATCCGCGGAGCCAGGTGGGCGGCTTGGGGACCTGCCGGCGTCCTGACCGCGCGCGCCTGGCCCAGCGCCTGCCCCGCAGCGCCCCGGGGCGCGGCGAGCTCTGGGAAGCCTCCCGGCGAACCAGAGCCGGTGGGGCCGCTGGGAGGAGGTGCCTGGAGCCTTCCTCTCCGGGAAAATCAGCCTGGGGAGCCTCAGGGGCGCCCCTTCCCGCCCGCACCGCGCGCGCATCCAACCCGGGCAAGGCCGGGAAGAGTAAAAGAGGGAGTTCTTACTAAAAAAGCTAGCCCCGCTCCTGAGAACGCAGCCCTTCCCTCTCCTCTGGATGGGCCCCCTCCCCCCGCCCCCCGTGCCACCCCACTGCCATCCTGGCCTCCAACTGGCAAGATTTATCTGCCTCTTTCACAGCCACCTCTGGAAGGAAGGGCTCGTCTTTGTCTGTGACCAGCTGCGTGGACGCGGCCAAGGCACTTCGCCTTTCTGAGAGGGCGGGACGCTACCACGGTCCGGTCAGCCCCCCAGTCCTGTGAGGCTTTGCGGGTCACGTCGCTCCCTCCCCAAGCCCTTCCAGACTCCCCGCTGCCAGAGGGCAGGCACCGCATCTCTGAGCAAACAGCATCCCCATCAGCCATTCATTCGCAGCTCCTAGAAATGTACTATTTTTATTCATTGAAAAGAGGTTTGTTGAGCCATGAAGGGGGCTGCATGATGGCCCCCTGTTCCTTCCTGAGTATAGGACATCCCATGAACATGAACTCAAGCCCTCCCCCCACCGGAAGCCACACCCTCACCTCCAGTCTTGACCCTCCTAAGGGCCTTCAGGGAGGTGGAGGAGTGAGCCCTCAGCACCTGACTGCAGTCCCAGCTGTTCAGATGGCTCTCTCCTGCCGGTTGGGGTTCGCCCCAGGCCCCACCTCCCTATAACCTTGCAACTAAAGAGGGAGTGCCTGGAGCCCTAGAGGCCCCCCCACACACTCTGCTCCCCTGGGGCGGGTAACAGCTCTACTTAGTGGGTCCTCACACCCTATTATTATTCGTTACAACGTTGAATGTCACTAATCTAAGCCACAACCAAACCTGAAGGTGAAGATGGCCCCCACGCCTCCCTGGTGCTGACCCGCCACGAGAAGGCCCACGTACCCTTTCGCCTGAACCCTAGCCCCTCTTCGGGACCCCCTCCAGCTCCCGTCACCGTCCCCCTGGACCGCAGCAGCCATTTCCTCTCATTTGATGCTGTCTTTTGAGGGCAGGGGCCAGCTCGAATCTGCTTCCTCTTTTTCCTCATCTTCCACTCTGCCTTTCTCTCTCCCCGACAGCTGTTGAGTAACTAAGACCTGAGCTGTTCAATATCAGGCTAGAAGGAGTCTGAGGGGGGGAAAAAAAAGCTCTGTCAACTACAAGATCGATAAATATTCAATAATCTATCTTCCCACCAACCCCGATATGTTCTCTCTACGTCCTTTTCTTCTCCTTCCTCCAAAAACTCAGACTTTAAGAAAATTCTTCCTTCCCTTCTCCTTCTCCTTCTCTCGCTAAAAGTACTTATCTTATATCCCCTCAAATCCAGCCAAGTGACCGTATAAAGGGCTCAGTAATTGACTGCGGAATGACTAGATGCTTCCAGATGGAATACAATTATCAGTCATTCACCTTAGAGTATAAACTAGTCTAAATGACTCTCAGGAAAATTTAAGTTCAAGGCATCTTAAAGTAATCGGAGATGGAAGCCCTGGTTCCTTACTAACAGATGTTCCCTACTCAGGGCATTCTGAAGATACGGAACACCCCGTTTTCTGGTGACCCTCACTAAGAGAAGCTATCTGATGCTGCGAGTCACGGCATCCTGTCTGCCTTCCAAACCACCGCTGACTGAGCAGCTTAACCCCTGGGTTCTCAGGTTGTCAACCCAGTGGATACCAGAAGCTGGTGATGTGCGTGGCCTGCCTCAGCCAGGGGAGCTGAGGCTGCCAGGTTTCCCCTCTCTGTAGGAGAGGCCCCACACGCACTGGGCCCCACAGAGGAAGGGGTCTGCGGTCCCCTGAATGGGCCATGTCTGGGTCACGGGCAAGGGGAAGCAGCAGCAGGACTGACCACCCCTACAGACAGAAGCTGGCTCTGGAGACGGCGCTTCCCAGAGATGGCGGGAGTGAGCGCGTGAACAGGTAAGTCTCCGGTTCACGATCCCCACTCGCAAGGGGTCCAGCAACGCTCCTCTCCCCTTGGGTTTCTCCAGAGCCTCCCGTGTCCTCACAGCCAAACCCATTTCGCTCGAGCTGGTTGCAGAAGCTACTTCCGCTCCTCGCTCTTCGAATCCTCATCAGAATGTCCTAGAAATCCCAGCACAGAAGAAGCCCGTGCCTCTCCCCCAAAAAGAGACTGAGAAATCCAACCCCCAGCCTGTGGGAAACTCTTTCCTGATATGTGGGATGGGGGGGACGGGGGGAGCACCACCTGCCCCCCAACCCTCATTCCAGCTCCGGCTTCCCGTGGAGAAAAGAAATAGGTCAGGTCTGAGTTTTGTTCCTGTCACAGCATAGATCATTTCTTTCTTTTTTGCTTTCTCTTCCTTCCTTCCTTCCTTCCTTCCTTTCCTTCCTTCCTTCCTTCCTTTCTTCCTTCCTTCCTTGTTATTAGAAAATCTAGTTGTGACCCAAAAGTTTCCCTTTTCTGAGATTCCCAGATCGTATCCGGTGACCAGGACTTTCATTCCTGGGCCTTTAATGATGTCACGTCTCTGCAGTTGGGTTCGACGTGACAACAACGAGGAAAGTCCGTTAGCGTCAGAACCAGTGCTGCCCGGGAGAACAGTACTCACGGGTAAGTAACTCCATGGACGCCTGTCCGTGCGTCCCTCAGAGAAACCAGCTTCCAAGCGCAGCTGAGACGGTAAGGATGCACAGACAGTTTCCCGTCTCTAAAAGATGCGTCTCGGAGAAGGCGGAGAGGTTCACGGGGCACTCAGCACTCAGGAGAGACGGCCCCGTGGGTGAATGCAAGGCGCCCCGTGCATCGTGCAGCAGGCAGAGCCACAGGCCAGGCGTGCAGGAGGTGGGAAGCCGAGAAAGAAAGACAGCGAGACTCACCTCACCGCCGAAGGTCTACAGTGTCACCTGGCACCCCTTTGCTCTGTATGGGGATAATTATCAACCTGAGCCAACACTGTTCTTCAGGGGAGCGTTAGTTAGTAGCTTGAGGAGGAAAAGGCTCCGCAAACAA